>VURO01030809.1:3474-27714 GCA_015108175.1 Pelvicachromis taeniatus | reverse complement strand
GTTTTTTTATATTTTTGTGTGTGTGTGTGTGTGTGTGTGTGTGTGTGTGTGTGTGTGTGTGTGTGTGTGTGTGTGTGTGTGTGTGTGTGTTTTACTAGTTTTCCTCAGCTGGGAGAAAACGAACAGTGCTAGAAATGAAGTATGTTTGTGAAGTGGGAGCTTTATCAAACAGCTGATGTCCCTTTCGCTTCTACAAATGGCAATGGACAGAGACGGAGTCTGACAGCTGAGGTTATTTTTGGGACAGGCAGTTAAAGCGGCAGAGGTGACAAAGCTGGTAAATGTCACTCTTTGAAAGACACATAAGCGCTCTTTCTGACCTTGTTGTGAGGGAATTTGTTTGTTATTTAGCTTCTTTCCCTTTGAATAGGGCTTTGTGTTGATGAATGTCCGCCGAGGCAGGACAACGATATGTTCACTGATATATAGCTACTGAAACTGCCAGCTATAAATATGCCACCCTAACTCTGGATTTATGTCTATTTTCATAGCATAACATATTTTTAGAGAACACATAGCAGAATGCCAGATTTTACAATGGGTTTGTGTAAATTTGACAGGAGTATGTGGAGGAATATGATTTACAGGAAGTAATAGAAAATGTATTTATTTTTCTTGATATACTTTAGTAATTTTTAACCTTGTACTTCCTGGTTTATTTATACTCGCAGCTGAATTTTGGTATTTTTAAAAAGTTATTAAACTTTTACATAATAACAATTTTGTAAAAGTTTACCTATGGGTAGATTTGGTCTGAAGTAGAGAGTCATCCATCCTCCATCCATGCATACTTTATCAATGCAAACACAGAAAATATATAAGCTTAATACAAAATACAGAAGATATAATTAAACTATAATAACAGAGAATTCGCTCAGCAACATGTAGGATAGCAATGCTGTGCTTTGTTAATCTGAGTAATGGCTGCTGGAACAATGTTGTTTTGTAAGTGGTATTGTTCTGCACTCTGAGACTCGAAGCTGAAACTCTCTATGCAAAGGAAGCAAATTGTCCAGTAAAATCATGCCCAGCAGTCACTATAATTGTATGGTGTACAGCGATGCTGAGCTCAGCCGTGGCTCACAAATCTGCCCTTGAGATCCTGAGTGAGTTTCTGTCCTTCACAGATAAATATCAGTTCACTTCAATTTTATATACCTCAAAGTGCTTTATACTATAAAGACTTTACAATAATAGAGCGGAAACCCCAACAATCACAAGCATGTGGTGACAGTGGGAAAGAAAAACTCCCTTTTAACAAGAAGAAGCCTCTGACAGAACCAGGCTCAGGGAGGAGCAGCCATCAGCCATGACAGGTTGGGGTCAGGGCTAGGTTGAGGGTAGGGCGAAAGGACAAAAGATACATTCTGAGAGAGAGGGAGAAATCGACACAATGACACCAAAAGAAAGGATAAAATAAACTAAATAAAAGCAGGATGAAACAAATGGTTTTATCAGTGTGGAGATTTTTTGTACCCATGCTGCTTCAAAGTTGAGTTTGGACTCAATAACTGTTTCAAGATATTTATAAGACTTATAAGATGTGTAATATTTGCCCTTTGTTTGATCACAGGAACAAGCGATGGATCCAAATTTGTTTGGAGGAGCCCCCAGGTTTCTCACTCGCCCAAAGGCATTTTCAGTGTGTGTGGGCAAGGATGCCACACTCAGCTGCACAATTGTGGGCAGCCCGACTCCACTGATAACTTGGGAAAAAGACAAGCTGAAGCTGGCGTCCGGAGGCCGCTTCAAGACCGTGGAAGATGGAGACGCCTATCGCTTGACCATCTATGACTTAACTCTGGAGGACAGTGGACAGTACATGTGCAGAGCCAAGAACAACGTCGGTGAAGCTTACGCCGCTGTAACCCTCAAAGTGGCGCTGCCAACAGAGATGTCTCAGAAGGCCCCTGTTTTCATGGTGAAGCCTACGTCTGCACGTGTCGGTTTGGGTGGTGATGTCATTTTCCACTGCCGGGTTGCAGCTTACCCTGAGGCCAACTTTGAATGGGAAAAGGATGGGCGCTACCTGGGGGAGACCAACCGCATCAAGATCATTTCTGAGAGCGATGGCAGCACTTTAAAGATCCAGTGCGTACGAAACCTGGACAGCGGCACCTACACCTGCAGGGCCCAGAACACTGTCGGCCGTGCACAAGCTGCAGCGGCCCTCGTTGTAGATGCTCAGGATTCCCACCGCCAAGCTGCAGATAAGAGCACCTCCCTCCTCTCTCACCTACAGAAGCGCAAAGAGGAGATCTCCATCTACCGCACTGAAGAAAGCAGCACCTCCATGTCTTCCTCCTCCACAGCCAAAATCACAGATACTTTCAGTTCTCTGGGCCTGGAACACGAGCTGAGGGCATCTGCTCTGGCGAAGCTACCCAAAGGTGTATTCACCCGTACCTGCACAGTGACTGAGGGGAAACATGCCAAACTCAGCTGCTTTGTGACCGGTCACCCCAAACCCCACATTATTTGGAGGAAGGATGGAACGAACATCAGCGAGGGCCGCAGACACGTCATTTATGAGGACCAAGCTGAGAACTTCATCCTGAAAATCCTGTACTGCAAGCAGACCGATAATGGCCTCTACACCTGCAATGCAACCAATATGGCTGGGCAGACCTACAGCGCTGTGTTAGTAACAGTCAAAGGTAAGCCATTACCGTTTTTGAGCAACCACAGTTAAGGAAATCCTCCTGAAGTAAATTTTTAGTAAAGATATGTTTGCATACTCCTAGTATGCAGAGAAATATTAAGTCTGGTTTTACTGTATGTTTTTGATAATGCTAACAGATCTCCACTCACAGTGTTTCTTTGTGGTACTGAGGTTAAACACCCTAAGCCCCTGAAGATACAAATGTTTATAAAAAGCTCATACTTATAAATATATTTTATATTTTAGAAGTCCGGAATTCTTTTCTAGGAGAAGTAAATTGTTTATTTGATGAGAATATTCTGAGCTGTGTATTAATTTATTCCACTGTTTATAACACTGTCATGGTGTATCTGTAATCTGCAGCATCCGTTGTGCTTAAATATCGTGTCCCCCATGCTGCAGTGTGACTCATTTGTGTATTTTAGTAGTTACAAACTGAGAGCAGTGTTTACTGGGAACTGTAATTACTCTTCTGAATCTTCTGAGTCTTGTTGTTTGCCTTTTAACAACAAGACTGAATTCTGGCTCATCCTCTGAAGTAAGGTGTTGTGTTGCAGCTATTTTCTGCTAGTGATGAGTTGTTCACAGTTGCTAAGATGGTCACTCACTCAGTAGATCTCTTTGGCACACTGCTGGTGTGACTTCCCTCGGGAAGACGTTGGTCCAGGATATGAAGCTGTAGAGTTGCAGATTTTGTTTCAGATATTCAATTCCAGTCAGTCCGACGTTGAGTACCAAGCTGCTGATGTACCAGCTGAATTCAAAGTGCAGGAAAATTTGTTCTTTGTGTGATGTTTACCCGGCAATTTGTTACTTTGCTGGAGTTTTGCAGAAAACTTTGAAATGAAAAGAAGTTTTACTATATGTGGCTTCAAATACATCAACGGATATTAACGAATGTACAATAAATAGAAAAGAAATGGTAATGTAACGGCGCGTACACTATCCAGCACACGTATGCTATTCTTTATATACCATTCTATATATATTTATATACTGGAGAAGTAGTTTGCTAATACCCATCCACTTTCTTCACCACTTGTCCAGTTTAAGGTTTAGTGTTGAAGTGAGGCTGGAGCCTACCACAGCTGTCAAGGGGTGAAAAGCTGCATACCCCCTAGACAGGTTGCCAGTCTACCACAGAGCTAACATACAGAAAAAGAAAGCTATTCACACTCACATTCACACCAAGAATCACCAGTTAACTTAAAATGCATGTCTCTGAACTTTGAGAGGAAGCTGGAGTGTCCGAGAGAGAACCCACACAGGCAAGGGGAGAACATGCAAAATTCACACATAAAGGCAGTGGATTAGAAGAAGAACAAGAGAGGAATAAGAGATGTTGACAGACAGGATCCCATTCCTATCAGTGCACTTTTTCCCTGTGATAGACTGTACATGGCGTAACCTGCCTCTTTGATTTGGAGTTTATTGCCACTTCCAGTGATAAAAAGTAATCTTATGTTTGCTTTAGAAGCCATCCTGTATTTGAATCTTTGCAGTGCCTGTTTGGAAGCTATTACAGTCATGCAAAAATATACAGCAGTCAAGATGAAAACAACTCACTTAGTCTTTGGAGAGCACAGTTTAGGAAACATATTGGAAAACATGATGTGAATGTTAAATATTTTATAAGGCTGTATTGAGTCCTGAGACTGAACCTATCTGACTTCTTCCATGACTTAAATCAGATATTCTACACCTGATTCCTGAATTTTAAACCCTGCCTTACATCCAAATTAAGAACAGAGTGAATCTGAGAAGAATATATATGCGGTACACAGTCAAGGAAGAAAAATAGATGAAAATTATAAGACGTAGTCTGCAATTTCCCTGGAAGCTGTGTGTGTGTGTGCAGAGAAGACATGGATGAATTTACTTTACATTAAGCAAAGTCCCGTGAATGTAAACTGTTGTAAACACAGTGTATTTAACATTTTGGTTCTATCATTATAACGATTATAACCTTCCAGAAAACAATTGTTCGGTAATAAATACCTTCAGTTTTCAAGATCTGACAGTTGAAATCCAAAAAACTTGTGAGTTTAGTTTCTGCTTTGGAAATTCCAAAATGTAACATTTTTGCAAACTTGTAATGAAGCAATTATTGGCTACATTTGAAATACTATTGAAGTTGCAAAGGTGGCTCATGATCATAAAGCATGTTTCTAGATTCTCTCACTGAATTGATTTTGCATTAGCCTGATGTATATTTGAATATGTGGGTGAAGAAATGTAGAAGTTGAAAGCACGATGTAGTTCAGCTTTGGTTGAAGATTCTATCATGTTTCCTCGTGTCAGAACCCAAGGTGCCATTCAGGAGAAAGCTGCAGGATGTGGAGGTGCAGGAAAAAACCTCAGCAACACTCATGTGCGAGGTGCCTCTTAATTCCACTTATACCAACTGGTTCATGGAGGAAACGCGACTGCAGCAAAATACTAAATATCGCATGGAGGAGGAAGGCACCCTCCGTCGTCTCACCATACACAACGTAACCACCAACGATGATGGAGTTTATATATGCGAGATGAAAGAGGGCAGTCGCACTGTGGCTGAGCTCACTGTCCTGGGTACGGTAGAGACTCTTTTTCTTTCCACTTTTCTTCTTCATTGTTTGTGCAATTATCAAGTGTAATTACAATTGTCTATATGGGGTTAATGTAAATATTACATGCATCTCATGTGGATACTTAATGCGACATGACCTGGTCTGTGAATTTTTACTACATTTGGACCATTATTTACTGCTGTGTCTATGTGAAAAATGCAGTTTTCAGTTCTGTTTTCTTCATCTCAAATCAGTTTCTTCTTATATCTCAGGTAACATAACTAAGAAGCTTCCTCGGAGGACAGTAGTTCCTGTTAGCGACACTGTCATCTTCTGCGTAGAGCTGGAACATCCCTTTCCAGACGCCTACTGGACTCGCAACGGGGAGAAGTTAAAAGAGGATTCGCGTATTTCCATTGGCTGCGTGCTTAGACAGTACACACTCACAATTAGAGATTGCCAGACAGAGGACTCTGGAGAAGTGGCGTTTGTGGCTGGAGACTGCAAGACATCCACTCGATTCTCAGTTAGCGGTGGGTTAAATGTTGTTTGGTACATGTATTTCATGTATATAGTGCCAAATCATTTCAATAGTTGTCTCAAGGCGACTGTTATTGTAAGGTAAAGATCCTACAGTATTAGAGAGAAAACCCAACAATCAGACAAACCCCTATGACCAAACGCTTGTCAACAGTGGGAAGGAAAAACTCCCTTTTTATAGAAAGAAACCTCCGGCAGAGCCAGGCTTAGGCAGGGTCAGCCATCTGCTGCAACCAGTTGGGTTTGAGGGGAGGGTGACAGGACCCTTTGGTACAATAATCAAACAAACATTTAATGAATTATACAAAACAATGTATCTTGATTTCTTTCTTGTTGTTAGGCCAAATATCAGCATCTATTAAATACAAAAGAAGAACTGAAACTAGTACTTCAAATATCGCATCACAATATTTTTCTCTAGCTGCCCGGAAGCATCCTCCCGATCCCCCAGTCGATGCCTTGGTGCAGAACAAAACAGAGTCCTCTGTCACCATTCAGTGGTCTCCTCCTGACAGTGACCGCCCTGTGCCCATCAAAGGCTACATTGTGGAGCGAAGGAAGGTTGGTACCCAAATGTGGCAGAGGTGCATTGCTGAAGAAACCATTGTTTCAACTGAGTTTACAATCTGCAACTTCACTGAAGAAGCTAGCTACCAGTTCCGTATCTCTGCCATTAATGACTTTGGACAGAGTGCCTACCTGGAGGTACCTGGAACCTTCTACCTTGGTAAGGCTGAATTTTCTGTGATTGTTATTGTTCATGTCTATGTTTTTCCTTTGTTCTTCTTCCTTAAAATCCTGTTTGCGTCCCTCTTTTCAGAACCCACTGCAGAAATCAGAAAAGGTCTGATTAACAGCACTGCAGTCTCCGGTGAGGAATTCTCCATCTCTGTTGAGCTGTCTGCTGTTTGCTCAGGCTTCTGGTCCCTAAACGGCCGCCTTTTGCGCAGTGGAGCCGACTACCTCATCACCAGGTCAAAAAACACACACACATTGCTCATTCGAGTTGTGACCATGGAAATGAACGGAACTGAAGTCAAGTTTGGTGGTGGAGGCTCACAAAGCAGTTGCATCCTCACTGTGAAGGGTATGCACTAGAAAAATGACCTCAATTATATTAATTTGCATCTTTTTTGTGTTTTTTCTTCTCCAATCAGTAATACCCTCTTACAGAGCAACTGTGTTTTCAGCCCCTTCTGTTAGGTTCACCAATAAACCCGATCATCTAGAGGTGGTGATCTGCAGTGCCCAAGCCACTGCTCAGCTGACCACTGAGGTGTCAGATTATGACACACAGGTTAGTGATAGAAATATGTCCATAATCTGTTTGAGTTTTTGCCTTTACAGATTATATTCAAAGAGCTGTTTTGATATAACTGTTTAACATCTTTTTAAAAGAACTTTGTAGATGTATCAGTAGGATATTTAATTATTCTAACTATACGTCTACATGTTATTATTGCAGGGTCTACCTTACAATATAAAGCACCTTGAGGCAACTGTTGTTGTGTTTTCGCGCTGTTTAAATAAAATTGAATTGACCTGACAAACGCAAACAGCTTTACAACTTGAGTAATTTACTAAAGTTCTGGTTTAATGTACTTTTATTTTAATTTAAGCACTTCTGTGTAGCGTTTACCAGTGTGTGAATGGGTGAATGACTGATTGTAGTGTAAAGCGCTTTGGGGTCCTTAGGGACTAAGTAAAGCGTTATACAAATGCAGACCATTTACCATTTACTTCCTGCTTCTACTCTACAATATTTTGATTCAAATATTGCACTTTGTGCTCAATACTCTGTGACTGTTTTCAAGCTTTAGTTGCTTGCATATTGCAGATAAATTCCATTACTACCCAAAAATAGATGAATAATTAAAATCAGCAACAACTGCTATGATCCAAAAATATAATTTATATAATCCTGAAAAGTAGCATTCTACATGATTTACTTTAATAAAAAGTCTCATATATTTTTTCCATTTTACCTAACACAAACATATGTTTTAACTCTTGTGCAACACCACTTTTCACATTCCATTAAATATTCAAATTTCCTGTGACCACCTTGTTCTTGGTACTCCTGTGCCACTTTATTTTTAAAAAATTATGCAAACACTCTTTTCTGAATAGTCTCCAAATGAGACACTTTTGTATGTTTGAGTAATTCCAGTTAACACTAATAGCACATGAATTCCTACTTTGTGGCATTTTCTTGTGTAGAATATTAAAGTATTTGTGTGATCCTAACACGTCTAATTTCTGTATTTCTTTCCTCAGGTGGTTTGGATGAAGAATGGACGGGAGCTAAAAATGGGCAAAAAGTACGAATATGTGACTAATGACCGCAAGAGGATCCTGATGGTGCACAACGTCACTGAGGAAGATGTGGGCATTTATGAGTGTGTGTTACCTGATGACAAGATGTCCATGCAACTCACTCTTAAAGGTATGTGTAAAAATTGCAGCTAGCTTTATAGCATAGACAGTAGTCTGTCTGTCATTTATTGCTTCAAATCACAATTAGGATTTTCCCACTGGAATGTGAGCTGCTCTGATCGCTTTTACCTTCGAGGCATCAAACAGATTCATTAGCTTGTTTGCCTATGCTTTCAAGGAGAAAATAAAACGGGCAGAAATGGTCAGCTCTAACTCAAGTACGCTCTCTGTTTATTTTTCTGCTTTTAACAGTAAATGTATTTACCTGATTACCCGAGTATTCCTGCCATTAAAACAACAAAAAACAAAAAAACCCCATAAAACTGTGAAAGCCTAAAACAATTACAGGTGGCATGTTTTCACAACGGATTAGTTTTTTCTAATGTAAATGTCTCACAAAAATACAAGAACGACATGCAGGTTCAATATAACCAAAAGTCCAGAATTCAGACTCAGAAAACATCATCCACATGTCACACAATATGGACCCACAGTAGTATACAATTCAAAGTAAAGTTTCTTCATCCTCTGCTGATCAACCGCTGAACTGTGATGTGCTTTCTTATATTTAACAGGTCACTGTAAAGTGGCTGCTATTGGCTCAAAGAAAGGAAATGAAAACATGTTTTGTTTTTTTTGTTTATTTAAATATTTATTTTCAGTTAATTGAAAATAAATCCTGAGTAGAAACTGCTTCTTAGGCTGTCCCTGTTGTTGGAAGTGGTTGGGCCCTGGCCAACCCACAGTGTCCTGGTAGCACCCTCTTCCTAAACATGAGCTCCTCCACTAACAATCCAACCAAAATTTTAAGAAAGACATAAAATGTATTATCACACATAAGTCACATTGTAACTTCCTATTGTTTTTTTTTCCCCCTAAGACGAACCTGCCAAATTTCTAAACAAAGCCAGAGGTACCATGGGAATGTCATCGACTCTCAAAGGAGATCTTGAGCTGAGCTGTGAGGTTTCATCTGCCAGTGCTGCTGTTGTGTGGAGAAAAGATCAAATGGAGATCACTGAGGACCAAAGAACTACCATCATCTCCAAAGGGACTCAAAGGAAACTCATTATCAAGAGTGCCAAGAAGATTGATGAAGGACATTACTCGTGTGAGACAGCAGCTGACAAAATCACATTCCAGGTTAAGATAAAAGGTAATGCTGCATGATGGCGCAAGACTATTTTTTTTATGTTGCCTTGGCAGTATTTGATGGCATAAAGCTGCTTTTTTCCTCACAGAAACTCCAGCTGTAGCTGCCTTCTCCAACAAAGAGTCAGTCCAAAAGGAAGTGAAGGCCACTCTCTCTCAAAAAGCGACTCTTAGTTGTAATGTGTCAGATAGCAAGACAGAGGTGAAATGGTACAAAGATGGCAAGCTGTTGATATCCAGTAGGACCATTTACTCAGAGACAAAAGGTAACACTCGCCAGCTAGTGATTGAAAAGGTGGAGAAGAGTGATGCTGGAGAGTATACCTGTGAAGCTGGAGGGGACAAACTAGTCTTCAAAATATTTGTCACAGGTGGGACTGCCTGATTGATGAATTTATATCTAAAGTATTTAAATCTTTATAAATGTATAAAATTCATAGTAATGTCCATTGTGTACATTTAACCATCTAAGCCATTCACTGTGTTGAAGTGCCCAAATATACATATTTAGATTTATCATATCATCCTATCAAGTGCTAAGTGAGTGTTTCATATTTTGCCTTTTAGAGATTGTGACAGCACTTTTCTTACTTGTATTACTCTCAGATTCCCAGTCAGCTTTTATCAACAAGGAGTCTATTCAGAAGGAGGTTAAAGCCACGCTTTCCCAGAAAGCCACCCTGAGCTGTGAGGTGGTTGACACCAAGACAGAAGTGAAGTGGTACAAGGATGGCAAGCTGCTGACCTCCAGCAAGACAATCCATACTGATTCAAAGGGTAAGAATCGCCAGCTGGTGATCGACAGTGTGGAGAAGAAGGATGCTGGAGAGTACATCTGTGAGGCTGGGAATGAAAAGCTTGCCTACAAACTACAGGTGGCAGGTAGGGGCAATGATCTGACTGGTTTGATTCATTAGGCTTGCAGATGCTGCAGAGAGAGAGAAATTTATCATCCATATTCATGGTCTCCCCAGACACACAGGTCCTGTCAGCTTTCTCTAATAAGGAGTCAATCCAAAAGGAAGTAAAAGCCACCCTGTCACAGAAAGCTGTTCTAAGCTGTGAGGTATCTGATAACAAGACAGAGGTGAAATGGTACAAGGATGGCAAGCTGTTGACTTCCAGCAAGACAATCCATACTGAGTCGAAGGGTAAGAATCGCCAGCTGGTGATCGACAGTGTGGAGAAGAAGGATGCTGGAGAGTACATCTGTGAGGCTGGGAATGAAAAGCTCTCTTTCAAACTACAGGTGACAGGTAAGGGGGGATTTTTTGAAATCATAGCATTACTTAGTTTCTATGTTTTGAATAAACATGACCTAATGTTTTTCCTTTCATGACTCCTCATTCAGAAGCGCAATCAGTCTTCTATAACAAGGACTCTATACAAAAGGAGGTGAAAGTCACTTTATCCCAAAAGGCCAATTTGAGCTGTGAGGTTTTTGACTCCAAGACAGAGGTGAAGTGGTACAAAGACGGAAAGCTCCTGTCCTCCAGCAGGACTATCCACACAGAGTCTAAGGGCAAGAATCGCCAGCTGGTGATCGACAGTGTGGAGAAGAAGGATGGCGGAGAGTACATCTGTGAGGCTGGGAATGAAAAGCTCGCCTACAAACTACAGGTGGCAGGTAAGGGCAATGACCTAACTGGTTTCTAGTTTTTCCGCTTGAGTTATGTGCCTTAAAGATATTAAACATATTTGTTTCTGGACAGCAAAGAATTTTAATTTATTTTCATGGTTTCCATAGACACACAGGTCCAATCAGTCTTCTTTAACAAGGAGTCAGTTAAGAAGGAAGTGAAAGCTACTATCTCCCAGAAGGCCGTCCTGAGTTGTGAAGTAGCTGATGCCAAGACAGAAGTGAAGTGGTACAAGGATGGCAAGTTAGTAACTTCCAGCAAGACAATCCATACTGAGTCAAAGGCCAAGAATCGCCAGCTGGTGATTGATAATGTGGAGAAGAAGGATGCTGGAGAGTACATCTGTGAGGCTGGGAATGAAAAGCTGACCTTTAAGATACAGGTGCAAGGTAGGAGTCTATGGATGTCACACTTAAAATAGTAGTGTAACGTGTCAAATATATTTTAGATCATTTAATGCAAAGGTTTAGTCACTAAAAAATGTTTTTACGTTATAATATATTATCTATCTATCTATCTATCTATCTATCTATCTATCTATCTATCTATCTATCTATCTATCTATCTATCTATCTATCTATCTATCCATCCATCCATCCATCCATCCATCCATCCATCCATCCATCCATCCATCCATCCATCCATCCATCCATCCATCCATATAGTTAATTTAAATGATAAATATTTGATATTATTTAATTTCCTTTTTTTTTTCTTTTTCTTTTTTACAATTTTTTTGTTTGTGTGTCTTTGTGTTTGCATTGAATTCACTGTTGGTTGCTTTGGTTGTGGGACGCAATATTTGGTTTAATTTAATAAAAATCGTTCCAGTCTTTGAGTTTCATGTTATTGGGTGATAAATAAAACTTTCAAATTGAGTTTTGTTGTTCGAATGACCTGCTGAGCTCCATGTATGGTCTCTGGTTACAAGAGCTGGTGTCTTGTGGCTCATCATAGACCACATGATCAGTACTGATTTTAAAGAAAAAACTGTTGCTAGACAGATGACTGTCTAGGCTCTTTGTGTTGCTCTGAGTGGAGCTGAGTTAAAGCTGGTGGACATTAAGTTTGGAGATTTTAGATGGGGCATTGTAAAGGCATTGTAAGGAAAAGGAGCCTACTGGAAAACAAAGCAAGAATATAACAGTAATCATGCTCTCATAATAATCTTTGGTTGTGAAAATTGTAATTTAAACATTAAAGTCAATCAGCTGCTCTGACCCGTCATTTATATAGAGTTTTTTTGTACTTTATGGATTCTTTGGTTAGGTTTATTTGTCTGACAGCAAAATTGAGTAAAACTGGAACAGAAACGTAATGAAAGATAGTTTTTTTGTTTGTTTCTGGTTTGGTGGAATTTGCATATATTTGTATGTTTTGTGGTCACTTTAGATTTTAGCCTTAAAATATTGTTCCTTGGTTTTGACTATGCTAAGTATTTATCCACTTTGCTATGAAAATGGATTTTCTTGGTTATATTTATCTCACATCAAAATTAAACTGTTTTTTAAATGAAATTGTTACATTGCCATGACAATTTTTACTGTTATTTCTGCAGAGATCCAAGTCATGTCTGCCTTCTCCAGCAAAGAGTCTATCCAAAAGGAGGTGAAAGCTACTCTCTCTCAGAAAGCCACTCTCAGCTGTGAGGTATCTGATATCAATACAGAGGTAAAATGGTACAAGGATGGCAAGCTTCTGGCTACCAGCAAGACAGTTCATATGGAGTCAAAAGGCAGGAGTCGGCAGCTGGTGATCAACAGTGTGGATAAGAAGGATGCTGGGGAGTACATCTGTGAGGCTGGGTCTGAGAAGCTGCCCTTTAAGATACAGGTGTTAGGTAAGCTCAATAACTTGCACCTAATACTTTCCTACTGAATGCTAATGTGCATTGAAATAGTTTTGGTGTGTAGTATTTCTGCCAGATCCCTTGTTTGTATCCAGTAAGTCGAGCCACTTCAGATTGATTGATGTTTATTTTTTGTAATTTTTTTCCATTTGCTGGTCAGAAGCCACAGCTGGCTTCTGTAACAAGGAGTCAGTCCAGAAGGAAGTGAAAACTTATCTCTCACAGAGAGCCACGCTTAGTTGTGAGGTTTCAGATTCCAAGACAGAGGTAAAGTGGTACAAGGATGGCAAGTTGCTGACATCCAGCAAAGGAGTCCGCATGGAGTCTAAGGGCAAAACTCGTGAGCTGGTGATAGAAAAAGTGGAGAAAAAGGATGCTGGAGAATATACTTGTGAGGCTGGAACAGAGAAGCTGGTATTTAAGTTGCAGCTAACAGGTAAATTTATTTTAAGTATAACACATGTTGCCAATGGATTACCACTTATTTGTACAAAGTACCGAAAAGAAGTTCTTCTTTCTAGATTTAGCCATCAAGTTCCAAAAGAAATCTGTCAAGGACACATGTGTGGTTCAAGCAAGTGAAAGCATTGTTTTATCCACTGAGCTGACCGCAGAGGGTGGTACTGTGAGATGGTTTAGAGATGGACTGGAGCTCATGGAGAGCAGCAAGTATGAAATGAAAAGAGAGGGCCTTTCTCGTACTCTGATAGTGAAATCTGCAGAAATGAATGACAGTGGAACGTACTGCTGTCAAACTGCAGATGATAAACTGGAGTTCAAAGTTCAAGTTAAAGGCAGGTCATAGAAAAGTCTTAAACTCAACTGTCATGCATCTGCAAATGCAGGATTTTTCTTTGAACTTTTCCCTCTCATGCTTTTTTCTCAGATTCAGCTTTGAAGTTTGTTCTCCCTTTGAAACCTGCTACAGTGGAACTGGGAGGTACACTAAGCCTGATTTGCGAACTAAATCAAGCTTCAGGGGATGCTGTATGGCACCATAATGGCCGTGAGATTAAACCTGGAGGCAGGTTCTGTGTCAGAACAGATGGTGCTAGGCGAATTCTCACTGTGACTGGCATGACTAAGGAAGATGAAGGAGAATACAGCTGTGAATGTAGAAATGACAAGACATCTGTTAAAGTCTCCTCTAAAGGCAATTAATCAGTTTAACTAAAACATTAAAAAAAAAAAATCTTTCCAGGATGGATTCCATTTCTTTTACATAATTATGCTTTATTCGTTTCAGCGCCAAGATTAGTGAGGCTGATGACCAAACTGAACAACGTGGTTGCAACGGAGGGCAAAGATGCTGCTTTCAAGTGTGCCGTCAGCCCAGCAGACGTCAGCGTCAGATGGTTCCACAACAGTATTCCCATCATTGCTGGGCAGAAGTATAAGCTTGAGCAAGGTGGTGGCAGCCACTCACTTACCATCACCTCAGTCACTCAAAAAGATGCAGGAGAGATAAGTGTTGATGCAGAAGGCAAAAGCTGCAAAGCTACTCTACAAGTGCAACGTAAGAGAATAATGGCAATTATTGTTCAAGTGTTCATATAGATGAACACAAACTTCCATCTAACATTCTTTGCGTCTCTTCCAGATGAACCTGTGACATTTAAGAAAAAGCTAGAAAACCTGACAGTGGAGGAGCAAAGAGAAGTGAGGATGGAAGTGGAGCTCAGTAGGGCATCGGATGAAGTCAGGTGGATGAAGAACAGTGTAGTGCTACAACCTACAGGAAACATGGAGATTCGGGTAGAGGGAGCTAAGCAGGCTCTGGTCTTCAAGAGTGTGACTTATGCTGACCGGGGCATCTACTCTTGCGAAACTCTGGATGACAAGACCCAGGCCAAGCTCAGCGTGGAGAGTAAGACTGATCAAGATTAATGTTTTAAATACAGAATATGATGTGCATATCATACTAGAGATAATGTAAGAAGAAGAATGTCATAGTCGTGGCGCTTGTTATCACAAAATCAGTCCTACACGTTAACACTCTTTTGCTTTTCCCTTTAGTGAAGAAGATCCAGATAATAAAGGCTCTACCAGAAACCAAGGCACGTGAAACAGAGACAGTAACACTTGAGGTAGAACTCAGTCAGGCCAATGTTGAAGGCTCCTGGAACAGAGACAGGGTCAAATTAAAATCAGGGCCAAACTGCCATATCACAGCTCTGGGAAAGAAGCACATCCTGACATTGTCCAGTCTCAAGCAGGAGGATGCGGGAATGATTTCCTTCCAGGCAGAGGGAGTGCATACTTCGGCTAAACTGATCATCACAGGTAACGGTGGGCCCATGTTAGTCTTGGTAAGGTCTAGGTTTCCTATAAATCTCCAGTCTAAAATGTCTAATGTGCTGATTCTATAGAAGCCCCTGCTATGATCTCCAAACCTATTATGGATATGAGTGTTCCTGAGAAGGAGAAGGCTACGTTTGAATGTGAAGTGTCCAGAGCGAATGCAGATGTTAGATGGCTCAAGGTGAGAAATTGTTACTGTCTGCTGATTTAAAAGTGTACAGTACATATGAAACATTTTGAATAACATTGAATCTGCAGGATGAGGTGGAACTAAAACCGGGAAAGAACTTTGCTATTCATTCATTGGGCCAAAAGCGCACTTTGGCCATCAACAAATGCTCCCCTGAAGATGGAGGCACGTACATCTGCCGCACTACTGATGATAACACCTCCGCCAAGCTCACTGTTCATGGTAATTACTAATTATGCCACAAAGTAAGCAAAATCAGGTAAGGTACAATCTGGGTTCAGTAAAGTTTTCTGTACTTGGCTTCTTTTTCCTGCAGCCAGAGATATCAAGATCATTAAGAAGCTGGAAGATTTGGAGGTAATGGAGAAGGAGAGTGCTAAATTTGTCTGTGAAATTTCACACGATGAAGTGGAGTGTCAGTGGTACAAAGGAAACACAAAACTCAAAGCCACTGACAGCATAAAGATGAGACAAGAGGGTAAGGCCTCAAGAAATTTGAAGACCGTTTTAATTAAGCTAAGCATGTAATGCTACAGGATTTGCCTTAATAAAGATTAGGAATAACAAGGATGTTTTCAAGATGATGTCTATTTCTAATTCCAGGCAGAACGTATGTGCTGCTTTTCAAGTCTGTTACACCAGAAGATATGGGTGAAATTAAATTTACAGCTGAGAAAGCATCTTCAACTGCTAAACTTAAAGTGAAAGGTAAACAAATGTGTGTTCTGTGGACTAAAATCACATAACCCTGAATGCATGGTTGCATGGTAATAGCTAATCAGTCCAGTGCTGTTACACTCCGCGATGTTCAGTGTAGTTGCAAATGGATTATTTCTTCTCACTGTGTTAAGAGCTCTTGGAAAATTGCAAACAGTAAAACACACATTTACATTTGATGAACAGCTTGACTTCTGTTAGTCGGTTATTCTACCAGAATGCGTCCACATCATTTACTGACACAAACAATAAAACTTGAGGAAATATCTTTCTTACAGAGTTACCAGATTTATTTATTCTTTATATTGGTAAGATATAAAATCCATTTGCAACTTCACATTAACATTGTGACTCCTCATTGAAGCTTGATGGCAAAATGAGCACTCAGCGACAACACAGCTTTGCAGTTTTATAATTGTATTCCAGAGGAAAAGCATTCTTTTTGCTTTTGTTTTTGTTTTTGTTCTTATGAAGATTGCATCTCCAAAAGTACAAGAATGTGATAAGATGATAAGATGAGATTGTGAAAGAGATTATTTTTACCAGTACACGTCGACGCTACAGTATTGTTTCACCAGTGTTTTAGTCTGTTGCTATGTGATTTCTAGGCAACATGATGGCACCATGATATATGATTTGTGGATATAAATTAGATGTTGTTGGGGCAGCACAGTGGAGCAGTTCACGGCAAGAAGGTCCTGGGTTTGAATCCACCACCCGGCCGCAGACTTTCTGTGTCGAGTTTGCACTGCGGCTTCCTCCCACAGTCTAAAGACATGCAGCCAGTGGGATTAGGTTAATTGGTGATTCTGAAGCGCACATAGGTGTGAATGGTTGTCCATCCCTCTGTGTTAGCCCTGTGACAGACATACAGAATAGCCTTTTGCCCTATGAAAGCTGTGATAGGCTCCAGGCTAGGCAACATAATGACATCAACAATATGTAGTGTAGATAAGACTTCAGGGGCCTAAGATGCATTTGTGCCAATTTTGATTGATCCACTCCTGATTGTGTGGGAGGAGTTTGTGGGCAAACAAACAGATTTTCTGTATTATAGTAGGATGACATATTTAGTGCATCTGACTCGTTAATTTCTATCAGTATGAGAAGATTATTTAATTCTGAAACAGAATAGCTGTGAACTTTGTATCAGTATATTACAAGTTACTGTAACTTGTATGTATGGGCTAATGTTATGTTAGCGTCAATATATATTCTTTCTATTTGCTTTAGCTTTTGCAAAGCACATCATGGATCTCAATGGAAGCATTAAGCTTTAACTTATGCATAGACACTAGCAAACACTTTGCAGTAATGTCCCTTTGTGGCACACATAATAGTTTTCACTGATTAAGTGTTATTGTTACTGTAGAGCTGCCTGTGAAGTTTGTGAAGCGACTCAGGGATAAGATAGCCATGTATAAGCATCGTGGTCATCTTGAATGCCAAGTGTCACGTGCCAGTGCAAAGGTGAAGTGGTACAAGAACAAGACGGAGATCAAACCCAGCAAGAAGTACGAGATCAAAAGCGAAGACCTGTACCGAAAGCTCACCGTTAATGATGTGGACTCTGGGGATGAAGACACGTATACCTGTGATGCCACTGATGACAAGACATCCTGTAAACTTCTTGTGGAAGGTAAAACAGTGGATTGTGACAACAGCTCATTTTAAACTTATTGCCACTGTAAATGTAAATACGTTCTCATTACATCCTCAGAAAACAAGCCATCAGTGTCCAATTCAATGAGGTGTATGCCAATCTGAAATAGTGTACTAATGGGAAATATGTGTATAAGAGGTTGGTAATAATCGCTCAGCTGTTCTGTAACAAGCCTTACCTACTAAATTAATTAACACTGAGGTTGAAATTTTAAGATTTTTGTGAATCTAAATGAGTAACTAAACTTTAGTGCAACCTGTTTGTAGTTGTGCTGATGTCTTGAAGTTTTATGTTGGGAATTTTCTGACATTACAGGAGAAAAGGCCTTTGTGCATGTACCACAGTGTGGGGTACAGTGTATACAGTCACAGGATTTTAATTGTCCTTTGCGTTGCTCTGGATAAATGAAGGTCTTATATTTAAATACAGTTATTCTGCATATGATTTGTGGTGTTTCCTTTCTAAAAAAAACACACATCCTATAAACTAAGATTTATAATTCCAAACCCATTGCTAATAGTCAATAACAATAATAGTTGCATGCAGCATTAGAAAAATAAGAGCTCATTAGAACTCTAAAAATTCACATGTGGACTTAGGTCAAAGATGGGCAAGCATATAAGCAGTCATATGTGTAAGGTCATTAAACTATTATATCATATTTGATTATCAATGCTGAATATTTACACATGCTAATGGATCATGCAGATGGTTCTGCACATTTTAGCCGGTCAAGTAAACAATCTGCAGGTCTAGACCAATAAATCATTTAGGTGAAAACCTCAGATAGCACTACAAGAACATGCCATAAACAAGTCTGTGGAGAATACCAATGAAGTTATATTTTACCACATGAACCGCCTCTCTCAATGTGTAATTAAAAAAACAAACAAGCAATAAAACAATAAAAATCGGAGGGATTCCTATCAAGATTGTTTGATTACATTTTGTTTTTATTTTCAAACTCTCGAATATCATTATCAACCTTAAATTAACCCTGAAGCTACACTTGATAAGTGTGACCTCAGGGTTGGCCTCAACCTTTAGTTCAGGGATGTCGAACTCATTTTACATTTCATTTACACACACAGCCGCCTTTGATTTTTTTGTGGGCCGGCCCAGTGAAACTCCCCCTTCTGCCAGTGTACAGAACATTAACTACAAATTTAGTCAATGAGATAATCTTAATATAAGAAAAAGAAGCACAATTTCAACAGTATGTCTCAGTTTTTCTACATGATACAGAAATGCTGTTGTAGTAAATGAAATAAATCTGTCAGCACAGCTCTTTGGGCCCAAAAGTAAATGTGTAAAATTTCAGAATTTCTATTGTTTAATTCCTTTGCGGTAATGTGAACGGCCATCAGGCAGGTCTTTGTCAGCAGGAAACACTGTAAAACATATGAAAATTGAAAGGATTTTATTGGAGTCTTTGCCGTGCTGATTCGGGCCCCAGAGCTTTATGTTTGACACCCTGTAAAGTTTGTGTCAAAGAACTTTCATGGTCATGGAAAAGTATTTGTAGTTTGATTTGATGAATTCTTTTCACTAAACCATTCTCTTTCTACGATCCCTCCAGAGCAGTCCATCAGCATAGTGCGGGAACTTAGTCCAGTAGAAGTCACAGAACCCTTTGCAGCTGTTTTTGAAGTGGAAATCAGTATGGAACTGGTGAAACCTCCTGTATGGACTTTGAATGGAGTTGCTCTGCAGGAGGGGCCTGATGTCGAAATGGAGAAAGAAGGCACGATGCACCGTCTCACTTTTAAAAAGACTAAAGCATCAATGACGGGAACTTTACAGTTTACAGCTGGGAAGAGCAAATCTTTAGCACAGCTCACAGTTAAAGGTAAAAGTTTTCAGTGTTATGTTCACGCAGAAAATTCTGTATGTATACACAGAAAACTTTGATTATATTTGAGCTGAGTCTAATCAGGCATTGTTGCTCACATTCAGAGCGCCCACTTGAGATCGCAGAAGGTATTAAAGGTGTTAAGGCGAAGGAGAAAAGCTCAGCCATACTTAGCTGCAAGTTCTCTGCTCCACCCAAAGAGGTTAACTGGTTCAAAGGTCGGGTACCTCTGGCAGCATCAGACAAGTACAACATCAAGCAAGATGGTACACGGGCCCAAATTACCATTCACAGACTGACTGAGGAGGACAGTGGAGAGTACCGCTGTCAGTCTGGACCTGCTGAGACCAAAGGCACGCTTACTGTAGAAGGTACGATTTCCAACTCTGAATTGTCAAAAGAATGTATTTAAAATATGCACAGTCTTTGGCTAAAGATTTTCAATAATAGTTGAAATGGGTATTAGTGTCATTCTAATATAATTCTCAAAAGACTTCTATCCAACCAGAAGTCTGTTTGCAACCAATAAAAAGAATGCAGCACCTTCCACGTTTTCCATGTTTTATTTCAGGCCGAGAAGCTACATCCATCTTTTATACAGTCTATTTGAATACCACAGAGTTCTCTTAGCATAAATCATAAAGCAATAAAGCAATTGTTTTGGAATATTTTGTGATTTCTCTTCAAACTGAAACTGCTGTCCCGATTCATCTGCCCAGTGCGTGAAATCAAAATCACCCAGCACTTGGTCAATACAGAAGTCGATGAAGACAACGATGCAGTATTCACCTGTGAGATTAACTACGCTGATGAAGAAGCTCAGTGGCTCCTGAATGACAAGGTGCTCTTCACAAATGAGGTCAACACCATCGCTCACGAGGGAAAGGTTCACAAGCTGACACTGAAGAACTTGGCACCTCAAGATGGCGGAACAATCACCTTTCAAGTCCGCAAGGTCAAAGAGTCTGTCACACTCAAGGTTAAAGGTGAGAACATTAGATGCAGTTCCACAGTTATTTGATATTTCACAAATGAGACTTTTATTTATCCCTCAATCATTGTTTTACTTTCTGCAGAGAAGCGCGCTGTGTTCCTCAAGTCACTAGATGATGTTATTGGAGAAGAGAAAGGCATGATCACTCTGGCATGTGAGGCATCCAAGCCGAGAGTTTCCCCCACATGGAGAAAAGAGGGTAAAGTCTTAAAAGCTGGGCCAAAATATGAGCTCCTTCACACAGGCAAGTCTTTGGGCCTGATCATCAAGGATGTCACCAAAGACGATGCTGGAGAGTACAGCTGTGACCTTGGCACTGAAGTATCCAAGGCAAAGGTTACTGTCAGAGGTGTGTGTTTTTCTATAATTTTGTATATTTATTTGTACACGCTGCGTTTCATATATACAGCTAACTAATACACAATTTGGTTTCTATCTTAGAAATTGGTATTGGAATAACTAAATGGCTGAAATCAATTGAAGTGAATGAGGGAGAGACATGCAGCTTTGAGTGTATCCTGTCTCGTGAGAGCACAGATGAGTGGTCCTGGACTGTCAATGGCCAAGCTGTTACAAACAGAGGCCGCTTTAGCATCTTCACCAAGGGGCGCAAATACACGCTCACTGTTAAAGATGTCTCCCCTGCTGATGCTGGTGAGGTAGTCTTCAATATCAAAGACTTGAGCTCCAAAGCAACATTAACAGTTGAAGGTAAGCTTGATATCAATCTTTAAGAGACTCTGGCAATGATTAAAATAATAAAATAAATATTTTATCCTCTTATGTTGCAGGTAAAGCTTCATCTGTAACAAAAGGACTGCAGAATATTTGTGTCATTCAAGGGGAAGATGCTGTTTTTACTTGCGAGGTGACACAGGCTAGTTTTGTTGTAAAGTGGGCCAAGGATGGTAAAGCCATCAAAAAGAGCCAGAAATATGAGCTCAGCCAGCAAGATAGAGTCGTGAAACTGATCATCCATAATGTGTCTGCTCAAGACTCTGGAGAGTACAGCTGTGACGTTATTGGAGGTGCAACCACCAGAGCCAAGCTAGAAATCAAGGGTAAGACTGTAAGAAAACTAGAAAATTGCCTTGGTCTAATTTCATATTTCAACGTTGATGGGCTACAATTATTCTCTTTTTTGTTTCGATTTTCCACACATGAGCAAATAAGCAAACACCACACACATACACAAAGTATACACAAAGGTGCTTGTGGCAACCCTTAGTGGAGGTGTTTATGCTAGCTGGCAAGAGGACCTTTAAAAGGTGTTTATGATGTGATTTAATTTATCTGGAAAATATCCAAGATAAAGGCATGTAAAATTAAAATGACAATGACAGTTGCATTTATATATCACATTTCATTACATGAAAACTTAATCTGTCTAACAGAGTAAATCAGTCTACATTTTCTCCAGCATGCCAGCTCAGTTCCAGTTAATGTAGGTTAGTGTTTAGGAGTAACAAAGAAGCGTATAGGTGCAGGAATTAGTAATAATATTCCAAGTCTTAAAAAGTTTAAATATATGTTCTGGGGTAATCTTTATTTTTTTAAATTAAACTATAGATTAGTGCTGTAATTTCATACTGTGGCAAAAATTGTCACAATTAAGTTTTCTTTTTGCAGAGCCGATCCATAAGTTCGTTAAAGGGCTAAATGACAGTGAAGCAGATGAGAAGGGCTCCGTGACCCTGCAATGTGCGACGGCACAAATCCCATCCACGGTTGTATGGCTTAAAGGTCACACAGAGCTCAAGGCTGGAGGGCGATATGAGATGTCACAGAAAGATGGCGTCTCAACTCTCACCATCAAACTACTGGAGGAGAATGATACTGATATCTACACTTGTGACGTAGGCACTGCCAAGAGCATGGCCAAGGTGACCGTTAAAGGTGAGAACTTAAGCATGAATGAAGGTGAGACAACATTTCGTTCGTACTTACATCTTACTACACTGCAGAAAGGTTTGAGCTACGTTTTCTTTTAATCTTGAGATTTTTTTTTTTCATAATTGAATGCAAAAATCACAATGTTGAATGTATGTTCTCAAAAGATACTGACAGTCATAATTACTAGTGGGTACACTGTGTCGTGGTTAACCCATTTGCCCTTGGAAGTCCACTCTAAGATTATTTGATGGCTCATTTCAGTCACTCAGGAGGAGTCGCAAGAGATCAGAGTACACATGCAAACAGCTTTGGTGCCAAACCAGCTGATACCATTCAAGGCATTTATAAGCTTGTGTTTTTGAAACTGCTGTGAATGTTTGCAGCTCTATTACATTTTTTAGAAGTTTTTAGTCATTTGCAGTATTTAGGTTACTGCAAGGAAGGCTTTGCTTTTGTGTTAAGTGGCATTTATGTCTTTGTCTGGTGTATGTGTGTGTGAGGTATTGTCTGTACATCTACAAACTGTGAATGACATTCATTACCATGCGTTTGTGTTTTTGAGTGATCAGTGCCCAGATTCAATGGATTGTTCTTCTTTGTTTAAGAATTTGTAAAAACATTTTGTGCAGTAAAGTTTGGGTTTTATTCCTAGATTTAATCCACTTTTCAAACTCAGCTGCGCTGTTCCAAAGACTAATGTTGGACAACTGGAGCACCTCAACTCCATCTGCCGTCCTAGCTTCCCATTGTTCATTCTTCTTTGCAACCCATAAAGCTCAAAGTAATTTTCCATTTTATTTTAGCCCTGCCCATCACTTTTATTGAGAAGCTCAAAAACCAGGAGAAAAAAGAAGGGGAGAGTGTGACATTTCGCTGTGAGCTATCAAAACCTGCAGCTGTTCAGTGGAAAAAAGACTCTGAAATTCTCAAACCAGGAGAGAAGTATGACATGAAGCAGGCAGAGGGCTCTTGTATACTTCATATTATGAATTTGAAGACAGAAGATAGTGGAGCATATACATGCGTATGCGGGGATGAGAAGACATCTGCAGCCTTGAAAGTCACTGGTATGGATTTGTGATGTTTTTCCAGCACAGTTTTGGAAACATTTGTGTGCGATATTTCAAAAAGATAGACTTCTGTGGTCTTGTTAAAACTGTTTATATGACTTAATTAATATGAGTAATGAATACATGCTTGTGCAGCATTGCCACCAAACTTCACACAGAAGCTGGAGAGCCAGCAGGCTGAAGAGGGAGCTGACATTATTTTGCGCTGTGAGCTCTCTAAAGCTGGAGTCCCAATAGAGTGGAAGAAGGGAACACAGGTCCTGAAGTCTGGAGAAAAGTACCAGATGAAGCAGAAGGCCTCTGTGAATGAACTTGTGATTAAGAAGATGGTGCCTGAAGACAGTGGAGACTACAGCTGTGTGTGTGGAGACCAGAAGACCACAGCTAGCCTTAGCATAAAGGGTAGGAAGAGGATTTTCAGTTAGTCAGCACTAACTGTGAAAGTGTTTTTATGTTTGCATGTTACTGCAAATCAGTGTTTCTCAGATTGTTACTTTTTTTTAAAAATGTGTCATTTTATGTTCTATGTAATACACCGGCACTGTTTTCTAATCTGCTAATAAATGTTCAGCCAAACCAGCCACCTTCAAACTGAAGTTGGAGAGCCTGGAGGCCGAGGAGGGAGGCAGTGTTACTTTGCGCTGTGAGCTCTCTAAAGCTGGAGTCCCAGTAGAGTGGAAGAAGGGAACACAGGTCCTGAAGTCTGGAGAGAGGTACCAGATGAAGCAGAAG
>VURO01030808.1:5481-19818 GCA_015108175.1 Pelvicachromis taeniatus | reverse complement strand
CCGATAGCGGTGTGCTTCAGGCCACACCAGGTCAGACAGAGGGTGGCGGTATTGCACCCGAAAGCGGTTTGACAACCACCAACAGACCCAAAAGAAAAAGAAGCCGGAAGCATGCAGCTGTCAGTTTTGTAACAACAATCTTTCCATGGAGCGACACCGGGACAGGTTCTGCAGAGTAATTTAATTCATTGCTCTGCGGTGATCGCTGAGTTTAGAGAGCATCATGGATCCGTCACAGGCCGAGACAGTGGATGGTGGTGCTCCGAGTCCTAAACTCGAGCTTTCCCCGGCGATGCGGGCTAAAATCGAGAGGAACCGGCAGCGGGCGTTGATGCTTCGACAAGCCCGTCTTGCGAGTCGTCCTTTGTCCGCTGTGGAGGGCGCAACAGCGGCCAAGGTTTCCAAGACCATCGACTCCGGAGCTGGGTTCTTCATCGAGGAGGAGGGAGACTTAGAGGGAGAGCAGAAGATCAAGAAAGTGGTGCATCAGCCAGGTATGTGTTTGGTTAGACGGATATGTACATACATTATTTACCTTTGTTCATGATCACTGCCAGTCCGCGTTGTGTTTTCAGCTCCGGTGATTGAACCAGAGTACCTGATGTGTGATGAATGTCAGAAACCCTTCATGGACTCGTACCTGAGCAACAGCTTTGACCTGTCTGTATGCGACAAGTGCAGGTACACAAAATCAAAGGTTAAACCAGTGAAAATGATTGTTATTGGCTCATCTTTTTACTACAGACAACTTTAAACACTGGTGACCCCTCAAACTATGTTGACTTGGTTTTTTAATTTGCATTTGAAAGTTTCTCATTTAGAGGTGAACACATTTCTGTAATTCAAATTCAGTATTAATTCACTAGACTTCCGGTTTACAGTTTACATTGCTGGTTACTGACAGGAGGCCAGCATTTTATTATATTTTTGTTTGTTTGTGCAATGTTAGATGATTATATGCATTCACCTGTAATTTGGAAGTGTAACAATTCCAGTGGTGCAGCCCTACTTGATCTTATATTAAAATACAAATTATTTCATATCCCAATATCCCAGTGATATACAGCAATCAGGCATAAAATTATGGCCACGTGCCTAATATTGTGTAGGTCCCCTTTTTGCTACCAAAACAACCCTGCTGTGTCAAGTCATGGACTCCACTAGGCCTCTGTGGTATCTGGCACCAAGACTTGTTTATCCAGCCCATCCCACAGATGCTCGATTGGATTGAGATCTGGGGAATTTGGAGGACGAATTAACACCTCCTTATGTTATTACTGAACCTTTTTTTAAAAAAACTAAACTTAGGCTTCATCATTAAGAAATGTAAAAAAAAATCAATAAGATTTGTTGTCATTCACTGTATTTGTTTGTGCATTTTATATTGAGCATTAAGATATTTAGGGGCTTTAACATGTAATCTTTTGGTCATTTAGTTGCCTCAAACCTTTTTGTGTATAACTGTCACATTTTTTTAATATAGTCATACAACTAAAGATCTATTTTAAATCTATTTCCTTTTCAGGGACAATGAGGAAAAACACAAGCTGATCTCCAGGACTGAGGCTAAGCAACGCTACCTGCTGAAGGACTGTGACTTGGACAAGAGGGAGCCTCCTCTCAGGTTTATACTGAAGAAAAACCCTCATAACTCACGTTGGGGAGATATGAAGCTCTACCTCCAGCTGCAGGTATGAAAATATCTGTAGACATTTGGGCAGTTCATACAACTTTTTTCACTTATATTCACATTATACTAATGTTCTTTAGTATTCATTGTTGTGTGGCTAGACAGCTCACTGTGAACTTAAATATAGTATTTTTATCTTTAAAACCTTAATGTATGTAAAACTTCATGTAAAAAAATCAGAAAAAAAGTAATTGGTTCACAATTTATTTTTTTTAATTTTACATGTTCAAGTTCTATGACACAAACTTACCAATTAAACCAATCACTAAACAAATAAGGCTCATTGTGCACTGTGTCTTAAAAATCTTTAGTCGTTGGATTTGTGGTAACATAAATAATGTGAAAAGAGTTGAGATTTGTATTTTTTTTTTTTCAAGACTATTACCCACAAAATGAGAGGCGGAGCTGTGAGTAAAGCAAAGTACTGCTAAATGTTCAGTAAATGTATTAAAAATGTATGTTTTGTAGATTATGTAAAAGAGACGTAGCCTCGGGATCTAAAAAACTAAAGCAAATCTAAACTTGCAGTCTTTCTAATGGAGAGCAGGGGGGTGGATTCCTTTGGTTTCAAAAAGCTGTAAGAGCTATGAAAAAAGAACTTACTTCCCGCTTGCTTTAATAACTTATTAATCACTTTTAAACATGTAGTTTATAATGGGTTATTTAGAAGAAAATTGTTTTAAAAGTAGGATTTACTGACTACAGTGTGGCTGACTAGTCCTCAGTTTTCCGGATCCTACCTTACGGTTACAAGCCAAAACCCAAGATGGCTGCAGCAAAATGCTTAAAATGCAACTTTAAAGCGGAATTTTACAATAGCAAGGGGAACATCATGGTGGCAGTGTCCATCTTATGTGTACAGTCTGTGGTCCTGCTAAGAGGTATCACATATCACAGGTGGAGAAAAGATGTATGGAGGTGTGGGGTTCAGAGGAAGCTCTCGAAGAAGCCAGAGAAACAAGAGAAGAGAACAAAGAGGTGCAGAAACAAAAACGCTTCAACAAGAAGGTCAAAGGTTGGTGTTTGCTTTGAGCCAAAATTCTCCCCTCCCAAATGGGTTACACTGAGCACTGTTGAACATCAGCTGTGTGTCTGTTTCAGAGCTACGCAGAGCAGTAAGGAGCAGTATGTGGACTAAAAACACCACCGCTCACCAGCATGAGTACGGACCAGAAGAGGTTGTAGATGAAGAGGAAGACCTCTACAAGAAAACCTGCCTCACTTGTGGACACGAGCTTAGCTATGAGAAAATGTAGAGACACTTCCACAAACATCGTTAAAGACCGATGTCTGGTGCTTCGACGGGAAACAAACTTTCAAAAATTCTATTTGTATTTTTTTGTTTATAATAGCAATAAAAGATTTCATCTAGCTCACATAATGAAGGCCAACATCACCATTGTGTGCAACACATTAGCAGTAAGTTACTTTTTAAATGGCTATTGCACATCTTCGCTTGTGTGCTTTTTAGCCATACCTTTGCACATTGCTTTGCTTTGTTCTGGAAGTTCACATCGTCTGCTGTGGTATAGTTTTCATCATTACTTCATGCATTCTGGGAGTCCAGTCTGCCAACAGTATCAATTTGATACAGACATTAAGCAGCACTGAATAGATGCACCAGTGCAAACCTCAACCTGGTCTGACCATTGTGAATTTTCACATCTGTTTTTATAAATGAGATTTTGTATTTGCTTTATGAAATTTAAGTTTATTTGTGACAATTAAAAATGCCTTAAGTCTTGCTTTTGTCTTCAACTTCCTCCTAGCACTCAGACTTTAATGCTTAAATTTCAATAAAGGAGGGATTTGAGGGGGATTGCCAACTCATGTTCAGTTTGAATAATAAACTAGATGCACCAACTCTAGGAAGCAGGACGAGCCAGAGAGCTTAGACTAGTAAAGATGAAGCGGGTGGAGACGGGACGAAGCACATTTAACCGAGGCAGATTTTCAGTCTTCTGCAAGCTAACGATTTGCCCAGAGTGATACAGAATTAAATTAGTGTGCCAACGAAGCAGCGTAAAGCATAGGCTAGTAACCCAAATTCCAGGAATGCAGAGGACTTATAGCCCTTATTGAATGGTACACTTCTACAAATTAAGCAAGAAGCTGCAGATTTGTGCATTCTTAAAGTTACAAAACTGTTGGCAGATTAAAACGCTTCCTGCGGTTCACAGGTGCAATGAGATTTGCCCAAGTTGCCCATTATTGTCGAGTACCATTGAGATAGTTCCTTTATTTAATTTAACATGAATTCAAAACATACATAGTCAGGTTCAAAATTCAAAGGCTTTCTGGACATCAGGGCTTTGAAAAACAAATTCATCCCCCGTTGCGTCAACCTTCTCACCGTGAGTTTCACTCTAGATAAGAGGGAGGGAAAAAGTCACTGTTTAAATCTGTAAATGTAAAATCAGTACAAGTTTAAGGCTTAGATTAAAATTGTTCATCCACACAGCTTTGACTTACATCACTAAAATACTTCTCAATTATGTTATGTGCAGACTGATACACCATTTCATTGTCATGGTTCTGCAGCATCTCAATGCGGTCCAGTCCTCCCAGCTCTTCAATCAACAGGCTAAGCTTCTCCATCTCACCAAGCTTTTCTGCAGCCTGAAAGTCACAGCCAAACCCTCTTACCAGCATCATTTAGACTCAAGTCTCACTTCATTTTAATTTACCCAAATTAGTGCATTTTATAATCTGCAACAGTTTCTGCCCTCACCATGAAGATGTTGTTTATGGCATCCAAGATGACCAGAATTACTTTAGCATCTTTGACCTGCAGTAGGTTGATGATTGCTTCCAGAGCGCCACTCTGCACCAACTGGACCACCTGCTCCACAGTAGCCCCACTAGTGAAGTTTGTCACAGCCCAAACAGCTTCTCTCTGAGTTTTGAAGTCTCCCTGAGATGAGAAATAAACGTCATACCATATTTGGCAGATGAACAGATATGCACATTGCTACAGTGTGAAATTGCAGTTTTCTGATGTTTATTGCTCCTTTAGTTGGAAAACTAAAAATCGTACACTTCATGATGACTCATTACCACTACCATTTGATCACGTAACCCATTAAGCACAAAAGTGGTGTATTCAGAAACCGTTTTGCACTTCAAATTCAGATTGAAAGCTACTCACATTTCTCAGCAGTTGTACCAGAGGAGGAAGCAGACCACAGGTGATCAGCTGTTGGATTTGCTTGCATGGACCTGCAGCAATGTTTGACAAGGCCCATGCCGCCTCCTTCTGAATACTGGCCTTTGGATGCCTCATTAACTTGGGTAAGACATTTAGAACGCCAGCATCAATTGCAGTCTGGGTCTGCAGGTCAGAGCCACTCACTATGTTCCCAATGGAGCGGAGAGCTGGGGTCTGGTTGTCAAATTAAATAAAAATCAAATGATCCTTCGTATTCAAATGCAACACTGAGTAATTGAGGGAAATCTTTACATCTCCTGTCCGATTTTTAACTTCTGCTTAAGTGACAGACTCTTAATCCAGAGTAGTTACATTTTTGTGAGTGAATAGACGTGAACACTACCATGACACTGAGCTCCTGGTGACTCATGAGCTCCACCAGTCGAGGAACAATACCAGTTTTCACAACAACATCAATGCGGTCATTGTCACCATCAGAAAGGTAGGAGATTGCCCAGCATGCATCAGATAAGATGTCCTTGTCAGTGAGATGGAGCAACTGGACCAGTGAAGGAAGCATCTACAGAAGCAGAAGATGTAGCAAATCAACTTTGGTTTATCCCACAGGTTTAGATTTAGGAAGAGCAATCTGATCTCAAGCATCAATACAACAGTTCCTGATGTTACCTGCTGGACTGCAGACAGAGGTGGAAATGGGTTCTTGTTTCGACACAGGTTGGACAGCGTCCATGTCAGGTTACGCAAATAGCCAACCTACAGGTTGAGTCAATTACAGTGCAGTTTAGACCTGAAGCGTGTCTTTCAGCATTGTACTAGATATCAGATCAGGCCATTTTAGTTGGGGCTTTTAGTTGAATGACAAATCATGGAGTCCAGAGTAAAATAAGTGGTCTCAGAACTTATTTGACCACATTTTGCCAATATGATACAGTCATTGACATTTCCTCTGAAAGACATCAACATTAATTACTATACACTAGAACCATTTAAAAGGCAGTCAAGTTCCTTTTTTGGGGAATTTGAGTTTGACAAATTAAAACCCTTCTTTTTCAGCTTAACCCATTTATACCAGTCACGATTTAGCAGTGTGGCAAAAGTGCAAAGCTAAACTTTGTCCTGCACTTGATGGTGTAGGACAATCTCAAATCCAGAATATTGAATGTTTAGAAGTTATTGGAAAGGGAGTAAACAGCAAAAACACAAGCAAAAGCAATCCTGAGCTTGCATAAAACTGACCGGTGTTTCAGGAGAGATTCGAGCCAACAAGGCTGGGATGACATTGCAGTCAATCAGGACATCACGATAAAGTGCACCATCACCTGAGGAGTAATTACATTGTAAGCATAAGCAACAATGAAACTGAGGTAGGGGACTGGATTTTATTTTCCATATTCCTTTAGTGGGAAGACCTCAGTTGTTCAGCCCCTCAGGCACTTTGTGCAACTCCTCTCACATTCCTCTAGTCAACATCCCCTTTGTTAGAGCAAATACAGACATGACAATACATTGCATTTAAGATTTAACCTGCAATGTTCCCAAGAGCCCAGACAGCCTGTTCACTAATGTGCAGCATTGGTGAGGACAGCAAAGAGATGAAAGCTGGTACAGCCCCATGTTCCACCACCTGAGGGTAGAAACACATTTAGTCTGCTCTGAAAATGGTTTGAGGTGGTTAAGGTTAACACAAAGAGGACATGTGACATATCCATATCCAACATGTTATGTTGGATAAGTTACTGTGAGATTTATCCAACATAACTTTAATGTCAGACAGCTTTAATACCTGCTGTGTATGCCAAGAGGTCCCAGAGGCAATGTTTGTTAGAGCCCAAGCTGCTTCAAACTGCAGAGTTGGCTCATCATCCATAGACAAGAAGGACACAAAGTTAGACAGCAAGCCAGCTTCTATAATCTCCTTCAGAGGAGGGTTACGCTCTCGAGAAAGCAGTTTCCTGAGGAGACGATTATAAAAATAAAATTAAACAAGTACACGCTTTACTTTGCTCAGTTCACTCATACTCAACAAATTCTTGGGTGTCATCAACATTGTACAAATGCCCATTACGGACCTACAGGTCTATGTGATCCTTCAAATTAATGTTTTTCTTTAGAGAGGGACTGAGATGGTAATCATCTGTGAGATGGCAAAGAGCAAGGGTTACATTTGAAGACAGTATCAGACAGATCATAATCATCCCTGAACACTCACCGGGCTGCCTGACAGCCTCGGGTCTGGGACTTCCTGCAATCGCTGTTCACGTCTTTAATTATGTCCTCGATGGATAAGTGGGTCACCTGGATTACAGGTATGTTGTTAGAGGTTCTGCTAGTTTTAGTAGAGTTATTAAACGTTTCGGGAAACTTACCAGCTCGTTGGGGATGTAGTCTGGAGACAGGGCCTCCTCGTCCGGGAGGGACGACAGCGTTAGATTTCTTCTTTTCAAGAAATTCTCATTCTTCTGAGCTTTGCGCAACTCCACGCACTCCGTGATTCTTTTCTCCCGAAGTTTCTACAGGAGTACATGGTGTAGTTCAGGTAAAATAACGCATTACGTATAACTTAAAAATGTATAATCAACTTACTGCTGGATCTTTCCCCTTGTTTTTAAATTTGGAGAGCCGCTCGTCAGTAACATTTTTGGTGGGCATGTCGGCCTTTGAGCGCGCGGTAATCCAAGCTCCTGAAATAAAAACTCAGTAAAACCACCCGCCGTGTGATTATATTTGTCAAAGCAGCCTCAGGTGAATCAAATTAGATGTGATTATTGGAGGACCCATGCTGATTCATTCAAGCGCAGCTGTGCGGGTTTCAATCAAGTAACGAGCTTTGGGGCTCCTGCTTTTTATGCAATGGACTCGATATCATACCATATTCTTTTAAAAAAAATATTCGCAAAAGCAAAAAAAATAAATAAATAAAAGCAAAAAATGTCATTCTTTTACAGATTGCCTTTTTCTAGTTTTTAATTTTATTCGGATGATGGCTCAAATTAAAGGCGCGGGATTTCCGTTTTTGAATATTTTTCCCTATAATGCGCTCTAGAATATGAATGAATTCCGCCCTGAAAGTTTTGGAGACTGCAGACGCTTTTGCGTAGACAGCAGAGGGCAGCACAACATAACATTACACCATAACATTTTCGCGCGTGTTCTTGCATTTAATCAAATAACTGTGACGAAATGAAAGTCCCTGCTAAATCAAAAGAAGATTTTAAATGTATCATTAATGATTTCGTGTCTCTCAAACAGTAGATTTGAATGTAATTTTTTTATTTTAGCATGAAGACTACAAGAAAAAGAAAAAAGTCAGAGCTAAACAGGAAAACAATTGAAAATAAATAGATCAAAGTAGTGAAAGAGATGAAAGTCACTGAGAGAGAAAGCGATGCAGAGAAAAAGTGACAGTGATGGAGTCTCGTCTTCCTCTGTAATGACCAGGAAGGGCCGAACAATGGTCAGAGGGAAATCACTTCCTCTTGATAACACTCACACATACAGAGGATCATGCAACTGTAAGCTGAGACTCATGTGCTGTATAAACACAATAATTTTTTCTACTTCCTCACCTACAATCAAATGCACAACACAGTTGTTTCCTCTAATGCAGCACCTCAACAGTCTTTCCCACGCACGCACGCACGCACACACAGGTCTTTTAAACATAAATCTATCTAATTCAGGTTTACTTTATATATACTTTATATATACAGATATAATAGCTCAGCCCACTGCAGCGCGACCTCTGCCCACCTGTGTAGCCGACTGAGGAAGTCACCAAGCAGCTACAAGACAGATGTTACCGAAAGGGTTTTGATGCTGAATTAAACATCAGTGAATGAATAAATCATTAAAAAATTAAATAATAAAACAAAGAAAAGAAAAGTAAATTTTCCATTTGTGTCATCCCCCCGTGTCTGTTTCTCCGCCTCTGCTGTTTTCTCAGTCCTGCTTCACTGTTACTGTTTGATGCAGGAAACCACAGAAGATAATAGAGATGGATGACTTCTCATGCTCTCTGACAACTAATTTTATTGTCATTAAGAGGTCAGAATGTCCTTGAGTGGACAACCAAGCAGCTGTGAGGCTTCAGCACAAGTGTTAATACAGTATATAGCATTGCTGAGCCATTTATAAGAAAGACTTAAGGCATCCCTCTCTACGAAGACCCACTTGTTTAATGAAATGTGAACTTTCTAGACAATTACCACGTGAATTAGAGTGTGCTACCATGTGTGTGTTTCTGTTGGCCGTTTGACCTGGATGTGCTTATGGTTCCTCAGAGACACCCCTGAGGGTGTGGAGCGTTTCTGTCCTGCCCTGTTGCTTTGACTCGTTGTTCGTGTGAACAATGTGGAGTGATTGGAGGAAATTCCACTATGCAGGTTCAAGGCACTCACACAGTCACACCATACATACAGAGCCCACATACAAGTTCGCAGAAACGCTTGCTCTTACACCACACAGTATCATATATGAGGAACTCCAATGCAGACCTTAACAGAAAACTATCAATTAGATGTTATTATTTATCTTAGAATTATTTCTTACCAAATTACAGAATTGAAAATGTACTAAAATTACAAAATAGCACTTTCAATTTAATTTTAACACTTTTCCATAAATAAAAAACATTTTGAAAACCAGAGTTCAAAAAAATTAGAAACATATTCAAATAGCCCACAAAACAAGCAAATACAATAAATGCACTTTAATGAATACTGAAAAAAAACCAACAACATATATATGAAAACTTATACACAGACTGAGAAGAGAAAGAAAGACAGGGGTATATATAGACCAGGGAAACAAACAGAAGGAGAAGGCCAATATCATATATATGAATGCATCTGCTCTGCATCGACCTGCTTGCTAAATGTCTATTTTCAAATGAATAAAGCATGACTCTTAGAGTTTCTTAACATGCTCTCCTAATATTTTGCCATCTAGGCAGAGTTTGGGGACATAAATAGAAATAGCTGTCCCCATTTCTTTTTTCTTTGTGAGATATTTTGAGTCTTACTAGAGGATCTAAGAGTGATTTAAAATCACCGATGTCACACGAGGTCATTTAAGGCTTTAAATAACAAGTATTATAGTCTGTCATTGTGCAAAACACACGCATATGTTTTATTATCCAGTCCAAATTGATTTTGGATTTTTGGGGACTTTCAGTACTGTAAAACCAGTCCCCTTCACATTTTTTAGCCATCGAAGAGCGCACTTTCATGGCGTGGAAAACCTTTTGCTATATGATGAAACTGCAGCATCACATTTAGGCTCACAAAAAGACACATAATCATTATGGTGATTAATAAATTGATATACTGATGGTTTATTGGTCAGTTGTGAGGTATTTCAAAAAGGTTTTTATTACCAAGATTCTTGTCAGTGAATGAGGCCCTTTTAGGTGCACAGCATCTGGCCTACAAACTACAAACTGTATTCAAAAATGCATTAGCAGCTGCTAGAATGACAGTTGCCGTTTACACTCACCAAACATTTCATTAGGTACACATCACTACCAGTGGGTTGGAACCCTTTCCCAACTGCCTTTTTTGTTTCATAGATTCAACAAGGCACTGGAAACATTTCCTAGAGATCTAGGGAACGGTGACATTACGGTTAATGTGGCTGTTGTAGATTTACCAACACCACATCTGAATCTCCCATTCCACAACATCCACCACATCCCAACGGTGCTCTTCTTGATTCAGGTTTGGTGGCTGTGAAGTCCATTGATCACAGTCCATTTACAGTAAACTCACTGTCATGTTCAAGAAACTAGTTTGAGATCATTTGAGCTTTGTGAAGATTTGAGCTGCTGAAAGCTGACTCTGCCATCCAAATGCCAAACAGGACATCAAGATGCAATGGACATGCAATATGTTTCCAATTTTGTGTTTTACCGTTATGATGAGCCTGTGTGAACTGTAGCCTATTTCCTGTTCTTACATCAGCTGCACCACGTATGGTCTTCTGCTGCTGTAGCCCATCTGCTAAAGGTTTATTGTGTTATGCCTTCAGAGATGCTCTTCTGCGTACCTTGGTTGCTATTGTTACAAGCTATTTTTTTTACTTTTTTGAGTTACTGTTGCCTTCCTGTCTAGTAATTTCACCCTGGTCATCAACGAGGAATTTTTCAAAACATTCTCTGTAAACTCTAGAAATGGCAGTGTGTGAAAATCCCAGTAGATCAGCTGTTACTGAAATAATCAGACCAGCCTGTCTTACACCAACAACCTGCCACATTCAGAGTGATTAAACCTGCCTCACCAATTCAGATGCTCAGGTTGAACTTCAGCAAGTCTTCTTGACTATGTCTACATGCTTAAATGCACAGAGACACTGCCATGAGATTTGCTGATTAGACATTTGTGTTAAACAGTTAAACAGGTGTATCTACTCTGTAGTCTATACTATATACATAAAGGTGACCATTTACCTTTATACAATATTTATACATAACATTTAAGCTAAAAGCCTCCTTAATATTCTGATAATGGCAGTTAATGGCTTGCTTGCAAAAGGTAAGTCTAAATGATCAATGAAGGAGCACTAAGTATTTAATTATCTGTTGTCATCAGTTATGGCTTATAAACCCTGTGCAGGGCTCTCATTGCTGCAGCTTAAAAGGCAGCACATGCTTCGACTGTGTCGTGTGCATTCAGTGTGATAATATTGGTAATAATCCTTTTATAACCCTTCCTCATTGCTGCCTCTTCCTTCCTTCAGTCTGTCTTCCCTTCCATCTATCTTATCATTTATCTCTTTCGACTTCTCTCCCTCCCATCCTCCCTGGTTCTCTGAACAACTTGAGGTGTCTATGGGAAATCATTAGTATAGATTGTTCTGCAGTGCTGCATTAAAACACACACACACACACACACACACACACACACACACACACACACACACACACACACACACACACACACACACACACACACACACACACACACACACACACACACACACACACACACACACACACACATACACACACACACACACACACATCAAGATGACATGCCCTCCCCACATCTAGCAGTGGGGATATGTTTCAGTGCTCTGTGCTGTTTAAAGTGCATTACTGAGGACAGATTCTTGGCAGGACTTTACTTGTTGTAAGTGTGTTACTTATCATCATCAGGACTGTTTTTTAGGACGCAGTCAAACAGACGCATTTCCAAAAATGATGACAAACACTCGTGCAGTGTGGCAAAGACACAAAGGTGTCCCTTGTCTGTTTGTGAAAGTCAGTGGTTCTCAGATATCAAAGCGGAGGAGAGAGCAAGAACCACAACAGGATATGGGTTAGAGTGACAGAGAGACATTTGAGTGTGTGTGTTTATGTGAAATGTGTCAAAGATGGAGGGAATTTCCATTGAGAAAACCAAACATTTGATACTGATATTAGACATCTTTCAAATTCTCAAACAAACTTACATGAATGCTTCCATTTTTTATCGCTATGCACAGTTTGTACTTGCTATCAAGTCTCAGGTACAGTTACTTGCATTTCAAACATCTCTCTTTTTTGCCCTTCTCTTTCTTCTTCTCACTCTTTGTCAGATCTGCATTTAGCTCCAGCCTATTAATATTTCATGTTGCCCCTCCAATACCTGCCTATCAATAACCCAGACATGACACACCTCAGGTGCAATCCATCATACTCATTACTGACCAGGCTGCAGAATTGTGTTTGTGTGCGTTGATAGATCATTTCTTTCTGCTGACAAAGCCATAGTCATTGGTTTATATAGACAGACTCAACAGCTGGGAGATCGAAAGCCATTCATCATTTACCTTAAAAATACACATTAACGCTGTTACATGTGTGCACATAGATGTATAGACATCCACATAAATACACAACAGATGTTTACTGTCAGACAACAAAGGAAAAAAAAAATCTGAAATGTACAAACTGAATAGATTTTTTTAGCAGGACTTCATTAATGGATCATTTCATTCTTTAATATTAGTAACAGAATTTGTTAAAAATTTCTGGTGTACTGTATGTAAAAGGTATGAAGTGGTCAGGCTTTAGTATGGAGAGAAGAAAGCGATTTGCCTGGATCGTGTTGCCCTGCTGTCACACTCCTCTGATGTCAGATGTGTTGAACAGACTTTTCTGCCTTCATGTTATTGAAATGCTTAAACCCGGAGAGTTGGAGCCCTCCTTATTTGAGCTAAACATACCTGCTGTGCAGCCATGCACATCACATGCCTATACAGTACTTTTAGCAGAAAATTCACTGATTTTTGCTACATTAATATGTGTAAATATATGTTGCTGTAAACACAAAATCAAAATCAAATTTGCGTGTACTTCTTGCGATGAATTATATATAAAAAAAAAAAACTGGCTGTTCACTGATACCAGCTGCAGTAAGAGCAGTTGTGGTTTTGGAATTTGAGAAGAAAAAGAAAAAATGTGTTCGATTGGAAACAATTTTTAGACTTGAGATGACTGTTTTGCTATGGTTAGGGTTTCATTAAAGTCACTAATCAGTTGCCTTTTATTATGCTACACTGATGTTTGGTGAGGACACAAAACTGCTTTAAAGTCAAGGTTGAATTTTCCATTTCAGATAAAATCACAGCTACTGTTTCAGGAAAGTTATTCACTGCAGAAATCCAATTTAAGTTTAAATTTTTCTCAATCAAAGAGTGAAAACTGCACAGGAGGTCAAAGCAAAAATAAGAGTGTTCCTGAAACATGGAGGCGACATAAGTGCAGCGTTTTGTCCTGAAAAGAAAGATACTGCTGTGCCAACTTGACACAGATGTGCGATAGTTAACACCTGTGATGACTGTTTGTGGCTGCAGTAAAAGGCAATGAAGATGTTTCACCGTATTGTTCTCCGGCCAATCCAGTCAAACTATCATCAGCATGCAAATGTTAGTCTTGTTTTAATCCATTTGTGTGCTTTGAAAGCAGCTGTGCTATTTCAGCACCTTGGTGATACACTGTAGAACGTGGAGTTTGTGGAGAAAGTGCACCAATTAATCCAGTCCAAGAAAAGTAATGGTGCCATGGTTTTTACCCATCCAACAATTTACCCTGCGCACCTGTTGGCCACAATTTGTGGTTGCACACTTAAGCATATAAATCCACAAATGAACAAAGTTTAGGTGATTTGCCCGTATAGGCTCTGCTCCTGAATCATACATTGATTTGTATTTTTCAAGTAACGCGCAGCCTCGGAGAGGCCAAGTGGCATTATCTGTGGATCAGCCTGCTCCCTGTAACAAGAAAGGGAATCAAAGCAGTGAGAGAGACAGGGCGGGGCGGAGGGGGTGCAGAGATGCATGGTAGAGAACTTCAAAGGTGAACACAGAGTTCACACAGATATGAGGCTCAGACAACAGGGAAGAGCCCACATAGACATACAAAAAAGGGACAGGGCAGAACTAAGAACATACATGCAACATACAAAGTATGTGTGTGTGTGGGGGGGGGGGGCTGCATTGC
>VURO01030807.1:27385-46510 GCA_015108175.1 Pelvicachromis taeniatus | reverse complement strand
GTGTGTTCCCAAGCATTGTACAGAGCTTTTCTGTCATTTCATTTCATTTAAACTCTCTAAAACACCATCATAAAGTCAGTGGACCACTCTTCATTCATTCCATATTTCAGCATAAACCCAGTGGACCTGTGAGTCCTGCTCTCCAGTGAAATGCTACGCAGATGATAGAAGACACTGAGACCCTTTCTTGTTCCCAGTTTAGCAGCTTGTCAGTCAGGAAAAATAATGACAGGGAACAGTAGCTATTCCCACACCAGCGGAGATGGAGGCATTTCAGAGGGCTGAGCCACTGTGGAGCTGTTAAAAAAAATAGGGAATTAAGTGAATGGAGTTAATATTAACAATATTTAGTTAAGATTGAAAAACTTGTTAGTTGACAGAAGTATTCCACAAAGGTTTAATACCACCAACATTAACTGCTAGAGTTAATGATAGTAGCATACTACTTAGAAGAGCCATATCCATGCTGATTTACACTGGCATGTTGCTGATCTTCTCAGTAGGATGTCTGACTCTTTCCATGATAAGTTGAGAATGTTTACAAATTCAGACAGGCTCATCGGCATTACCTTCTTTAGGCCTCATGTACATATACATGTACATGTGTGTGGACAGGTATTAATATCTTTGTGGGGACAAAAAATTGGAAGTTTACTATACTCGTGGAGACCAACTGCCCGGTCCCCACGGGTTTGAAGGCATTTTTGAGACTCAAAATGTGGTTTTAGTGTAAGGGTTACAATTAGGTTATGGTTAGGTTTAGGGTAAGGGTCAGGGTTAGGCATTCATTTTTGATGATTAGGGTTAGGGTAAGCGGTTAGGGAAAGCATTATGTCAATGAAATGTCCCCACAAGGATATAAATACACAGATGTGTGTGTGTGTGTGTGTGTGTGTGTGTGTGTGTGTGTGTGTGTGTGTGTGTGTGTGTGTGTGTGTGTCTAACAAGGGGAGTTCTGTTTTTTTTACTTATTTTCCATTGTAAAATCCAGACCTAGTTTATGTGTTTTAGGGTTTTTTACACACACACACACACACACACACACACACACACATTTATGGGGTAGGGGATGAGGTAAATGTTACCAGCTGCAGCGTAGCAAGCAAGTGGCTTCAACTCTGCCTGAACCCGGCTGTTACGTGACCACCTCGTCAACTTAATTCACTCCTGCACTGCCTTTCCTTTAAATGCCCCCCCCCCAAATCATTCTATCACACTCACATGTATATATATATTTATATACACACACATAAACACACATCACTGGTTCCTTTTCCCCGTGTCACCGGCAGCATCACTCTGCTACCCCCCGCCTCATCAAACAATGTGTTGAGCACCACGCTGGCTGGGTGTGCTACATTTTATTGGCTGCCCCTCCGCTTACCCTCTGAGGTCACATTGTTGTTGTTATGATGTCACAATGGCTTTTTTGTGCAAACCTCCGGTCAGCGTAATTTACACGCAGGCTGCAGTCAAACAAAGTTGACGCTGCTCTTTAACCAGTCGATCAGTTGCAGGAAAAAAAACTGCACTTAATTTGGAAATGAACTTGTTCCCTGCTAGGCTTATCATCCATCCATCCATCCATCCATCCATCCATCCATCCATCCATCCATCCATCCATCCATCCATCCATCCATCTCTATTTATAAAGCACTTTACTGCCTCACAATCAGCCCTGTGAACACAGATTGTTTGGCCTTTAGTGGGACATAGATGGCTGCTAAACTCTAGAGACAGTTTGGTGGTTTTAGAAAGAACATTCCTCCTGGAAACCATGTTTAGATTTGAAACTGTTGATTCTCACTGCACGGCTTCTGTACAGCTTCACCTTCACTTCTCCGCTCTTTTTGTGACTTCCTTCCCCATCTACATGTTGTGTAGAAGATTCTGAATGTTCAGCACTGTCGGCGCAACCTCATGCTATGGACAGTGTACCACTATGCAGGTGTTTCGGCCAAGCTGGGACGCAGAAAGAAGTCCCTCCGTGTATCGACCGCAGTTCAGGCAGAGGGAGTGTCTGTAGTTAAATCAGGTTTTCCTTTGTGAACCTTATCCACCCCTCTCATTTTCTCTCTCTCACTTCCAATGAGTCTGTTAGTCCTGTGAGATCCGAGTCGCAGTAAACAGGCGGTGACATTCGCAGGCTCTCTGTGGAGGGAAAGGGGCCAAAATTTAAATATTGATTTGATGCAAAGTGAGACAAAGATTCAGATTCCTCTCATCTTCCTCTTTCACAGGCTTTTTATAGCTGTTGATTGTGTGTTTTTTAGCTGTTGTTGAGCACATCAGAATTTACCCAAAAAGAAGGCTTTGATTTGGTTTAAGCACACTATGTAAACACGCTGCTGTTTGTGACAGATCGGCGCTATATAGGATCCCTAGGATGAAATATCATCTCCTCTTGGACTCGGCTACCTGCTCAGGTAACCATCAGGTATTCAGGCTCGGCTTGTCTACAGATTCAAGGGGCTGTTAATGGTTATTGAGCTGGTAAGAATCCTCTAGTAGAACTAGGTAGCTTTGTCCTTTCTGAGAAAAAAAAAAAAGCGAAATGGAATTGGAGAATTCGATATTTAGATTTTATTCTAATTAAAATATTTTGTGTTAAAACTTTGATAAGCACCAGATCACCAGACAGTTAGGTGGACCAGTGTGTAAGGACCAGCCATGACCAGCAGCAGGATGTTGGTAAATGCGTTGGAGCACGTAACTTGCAGCTCACAGGAACTTCTGGTATTGGTGCCAAAAGCCACAGGACACCTTCACAGGTCTTCTAGAGTCTAATGCCCTTTTTCATACATGCACTGCAGCCTCGAACTTGAAGACATTAACCGCCAAATAACACAAATTTCTGAGATCTGCAGTCACATCATTTAACATTCCCTGTGATGTGTGAATTAGGCCGACGTGAGAATAGTGCAGGTGGTAGTTTAGTGCCAATGGAAGGGCATCGTGTGTGTCGTCTTCTGCACGTTGTATCGGGGCAGCTTACCTAAACCACAGAGTACTTCCTGTAGTCTGAACCTGCCTAAAGCAGACTATTTCCAGCTGTGTGCTAAAGGCGATTTACTTAACATGAAGGTTTCCATTAAAAGAGTAATTAGTTCATTTGTGTATTTTCCCACCTTCCGCATTTTGGAATCAAAATTATTGGCAACGACTGTTCATTTTAGACACAAACAAACATTAACCCATCATAACTGTGTAATTTAGTTTGTAATGTGCTTTGAATTTTGATTGTGGCGACACTCTTTATTTTGATTTGAATCTGTAACAAATGTGCATGCCTTTGTGTCACCATGAGGACTTTCCTGTCTACCGGAAGGAGAGTAGCTTAGTTATATTTATGTGGTACTACAGTAAACACACACACACACAAACGCACAGTGGAAACACACGACACCCTCTCATGTGTTAACTGAAAACCGTTGTCTCTCACACATCTATGACAGGTCTCCAATAAAGGCCTTGTGGAGCGTACGTGTTAGCCGAGTACGATCTCTCTCCCTATCTTACCAAGGCTAAAAATAACACCATATCTACGCTAGACTTAGAAAGAAAAAAAGAGGGAGGGAGGATGCAGAGAGAGCGGCGGATGGAGGAGAAGGTGGGGATGGCAGGACGATGGTGAGAAAACAACAATCAAGGCATGAGGAAAAGGGGAGAGGACATGAATGGAGGCAGAGCAAGGGTGCGGGAAGGAAAAGAAAACAAGCCATTAATAATTTACCTGCAGGACACTTCGAGTTCGACCTTTATTTCTGGTCAGTGGTGCACAGTAACAAAATGCTGGGCAGAGTGTTGCCTAGTGCGAGGAAGGGAAACTCTTCTCGTGATCTGACTGCTGATTTAAAGACTGGAGGTTTGCGCCCGTGGGCAGTGGTCAAGCGTACTCAGGTAGTGGGATTTCAGACTCAAAATAGCTCGGCTATTTTTAAAAAAATGTACCAATGAGAAAATGAAAAATTATCTGGGAAGACCGGTTAAAGTAAAAGATTCATGATTTCAGGAACTGCCAAGCAGTGCAAAGCACTTCGAGGATTCTTCAGTGCTGGGGAGATGTGACAAAAACGAATCTCTCCCCAATCACATTACAAAGTAATTCACCCTTTAATTTAGTTCGGCTTTCTAAGAATGTTTCTAAGAAATGACAGGAGTACACGGTGTAATGTTTTTGTTCCTGTGTTGCTCTGGAAGTAGAGATGTGTTGCTGTTGCCTGTTCTATTTTGGATTGTGCAGTTGAACTGTGCAAAACACTTTCTTCATTCATGATTTCTTTTTAGTTTTTAGTTCTCTTTGGCCTCTCTCTGACTCCTTCAAGGGAAAGAAAATTATAAATGCATAAATGCATTCTACCTTTTGCTGACATATTATTTGCTTGTGGACGTGCACATGGATCAGTGCAGAGACTGCAAATGAGAAGTTGTTCTTACGTCTATGTCCTAGTCCACTCGGACTAAGTTGGAGTTGGATTGTTTTTCTCAGATCTGCAAGCACGTAATCTTCCTTAATGTAGTCGACTTTCTCCTCTGCAAATATTTTATTTGCCGTCTATTTTATGCAAAATAAATGAACAATAGACAACTTTTTCCTCAGCGAGTCTCTTGTCCTACAGATGAACTCCAACGCCGCTGTCTTGGGTGCCAGCTGGCGATGGTAGTTCTTGTTCTGCTCTGCAGCACCGCTGAGCTCGGCATAGCGGATAATGAAGCAGTTCTCCACCTGCTGCAGGTTCTAGTTAGAGTGGCCCTCCAGCTCACAGTTGTTCTCCAGAGCAGACGAAGGACTGCAGTCGTCAGCTGTCGCCCAATGCAGCAGAGTTAGTGTGTCAGACTCGGCGATGAGATGGGAAAGCCTGGAGCTTGATGGTGAACTGCGTCTGAACTTTAAAAAAAAAAACAAAAGAGCAAAGAAATTAACAAAGCCACCACAGATGGCGCTCTTCTCTTGGACGGACGGAAAATGTAAAAATATAAAATGAAAACATACGTTTTCAAGTATACTTCAATGTCCAATGACGAAGGACTGTTACCTACTTATTGAGCGTGCCACTGCGATATCTCAGCAGGGCAGTTAACAACAACGACCACCTTAAACTTTTCACATTGTAGGCTCACAGATCCTTTACAGGCGCTCACATTCAGGATGAAACGTATGAACTTCATGTGCGTGTGTGTCTGGCAGTATCTCCTTCACTTATCCAGATGTTTGTTCATCCACATTTCGTGGTTGTGTTGCTGGGGGCTCGATGATGTGCAGCGTTGAGTTCGAAGTGGCTCGTTTGAGTTGGCTAAAAGTTTAGGCTTAAGCTTGAGAACGCTGTCGATGTGAGATGTTCAGGATCATCAGGAACTTTCAGCTACCCACCAGCCTGAGTAAAAAGTAGCCTGCGGGAAAACTGCAGTATACGTATGAGCACATTTATTAATCATATACAACTCAGTTTCAGGTGGTTATGTCACAACAGGTGACTAATACTTGTTGACTAATAATGTTTATTTACAAATCATCTTCGTTCAGAATTTCTCCTCATTTCAGGTGTTCTTTTTTTCTATTTTATTTATTTGCAGCAACAAGTACATATGAGTACATACCCTTGGAGTATATCCTTACAGGTATCCTCTTTTGAAACCAGTGAAGTTGTGTAGAAGTGTCTCTGCTGAGTTTCACAACCCGATTCTCCTGAAATGGTGCAAAGTTGATGTGAAAGTGGCTTAAGATGTGCGTTTATACGGGGCTGTGTTTGACATTTCAGTCACTCAGTGGGGTCTGACTCGTCTTAAAATGTTATTTGCCAAATTTGTTGCTTCGGCTTTCTGCACTTTCAGTTCAGTTTAGCATTTCAAAACATTAACAAGCAAAAGTTTGCTTTGCGAATAGCTATTCTGAAGAAACTCTCAGTGTATCTGTTAGACTGAATATTTTTTTTCCTGTGTCCACAAGTATTTTAGCTCCAAATGATGATAATAATAATAATAATAATAATCCTTTCTGAGTCGTCGGTGGAGAACTTCTTCTATTACCTTGAGATCAGTTTTCACAGAACTGTTTGGCTGGGCGACATTTGTTCCCAAGCCAGGAAACTAGTTGACAGGCTATTTATTACCGCTGATTTTTATTTATTTATTTTTTACCATGCGGCCTGTTTTATGTCTTCTGATGCTTTACGTGTCCTTTTGACACCATTTTACTCATGAACACGTACATATATTCAGTTCTGTCTAGTCTGGACTAATTTGTTGCTGTTCTGCATTTAACCTTTGTCCTGACACACTTAGCTGCACAAAAGAACAGAAAAATAGCCGGAGGAGTTAAAGGGGGGGGGGTCGGCCAACTTGTTGCTGTGTGATTACGGCGCTGTGACAAATACTGTGCTGTGTATGCGTGCGTGTGTTTTGAGAGCTTGTAGAGTTTGTATTTACCAACAATACAAACTGTGAGGTCTTTGGTAAGGGACACGGTGACGCAAAATTTTCCACAAGGCCTCACAGTTTCATTTTACTTCTCCTGCAAAAAATAGACAGAAAGAAGGCAGGGAGGATGGGGGAGAGTGGGAAAGACTTTTGGTTTGAGTGCCACAGGGGGGTTAGGGATTTGAAGCAGAAGAAGAATAGGCAATGCAGTTGACATTGTTAAATTTCAAGTGTTTTTCAAACAGTCCATTTACTGTGTAACCTTAAACCCTTGGGTAACGCTGAGGCCTCTCACCCTCGGGCAAGGTGCTACAGACCTTACTACTGCAGTTAGACCAGTATAAGTGTTTGTGTTTGTACTCCTTCTGGAATACTTAACCTTTTTTTTTTGTGTCTGTGTCTTTTTGCAAGAGTTTTGCATAGACTAAAAGTATGTGTTTAATGTAATAGTGGCATCTAAAACTGGAAGCTAATAACTTTTCATGTTTGAAATACATTACATACACATTAGCAGTCCTTGTCAGCCCTCCTCAGCATGACACAAAACAGCCCACGGCACCGCCGTGTGACCTAAGAACTTATTAGAAACGGTCAAACAGAAAAGAACGACAGAGCTTGCTGGCAGTCGATATGAGATGTAATGTAATCTGTCTACTCGAGACTCTAGAAGTGGTTTGTAAAGTTGAGGTTCCTCTGCACATCCTTCAAACGTTGTAGCTTTGTGTCGACAAAAAGCTCACACAAATTCACGTCAATCAAAGACTCAATATGCCTCGAAGTATTTTAATTTAATTATATACATATATGTTTGTTTCTTTTTTCATTCCTGATATATGTGTTATGTGTACAAGTGACCTAAATGGCTATGTAGTTAAAAAATTGTGTCATTCAGAGCATTTCTCATGTATCGTTTAAATAATTTAGGAGGGATAGTGAATGTCAAACATTTTCCTCGTTTCTATTCTTTGTTGTGCAGTTGGAATTTGAATACACACTCACTGGTCACTGTGTTAGGCACAGCTTGTTAGTATAAGGTTGGACCCCCGTTTGCATTCAGAACAGCCTTAATTCTTTGTGTCACAGACTCAAGAAGGTGCTGGAAACACCTTGTTGAGTATCTGCACAGTAGCTGCAGATTTTTCTGGGTGATGTGCGTCTTTCATTCCACTGCATCCCAAAGGTGCTCTATTGCATTGAGGTCACGTGACTGTGAACGGCCTTTGGGTACAAAGAACTCAACGTCATGATCTGAGATCAGAATTAAAAAGATGGGTGCATTGTAGTTATAAAGAGATGGACATGGTAAGCAACAATACTTAGGTAGGCTGTGATGTTTAACTGACAACAACACTCATTTGGAGCCCAATGCACCACCACCACCAGCAGCAGCCTGAGCCTTTGGTGCAAGACAGGATGTATCCATGACCCTACCGTCTGAATGTTGCAGCTGAAATCACGACTACTCAGATCAGGCAACATTTTAACTTTTATTGTTTTGGTGAGCTTGTGTAAATTGTAGCCAGCACGAAGGGCACATGGTGTGGCCCTCTGCTGATGTTTTCAACCACCACTACCATGGTTGTAACGAGTGGTTATTTGAGGTATTATTGCCTTCCTATGAGCTCAGTGAAGTCTGGTTATTCTCTTCTAACCTCAACAAGGCACTTGCACCCAGAGAAATCTTTCTCATTGGATAAACCTAGAAATCATCTGTAAAACAAAGACATGGTTGTGTGGAAAAATCTTAGTAGATCAGCAGTTTCCAGCCCCTCTGGCACCAATGACTATGTCACTTTATATCGCCTTACTTCCCTATTCTGATACTTTAAGCTTTAGCAGGTCATCTTGACCACACCTACATGCCTAAATTCATTGAGTTGCTGCCAGGTGATTGGCTGATTTAGATATTTGCATCAAAAGGCAATTGAAGACTTGTATTGAAGACGTGCTCATCAGTTTAATTTCCTTAACAAAACATGTGTGATTATCTGTTATTTAATTATTAAACCACTCATTTGCAGCCCACTTTGCAACCTCATGTCATAACAACTCAGATATTTTCTCAACTTTCTAATTGCTCCATTACAGCGTTCCTTGAGTGTTAAAACTTCTTCCATAATAACCCACAGCCTTATCAAGGTCAAGGGAAAGTTGTTTGGAAATTTCCCTGTCACATCTGCTGCAAAGGTCATAGAAAAAGTTTTCCACTACTGCTAGACCAAAGCGTTTGAAAAGCTTCAGCATTTAACAATAAACAGAAAAAATCTGTGTTATTCTACTGATAGAGTGGAGCTTTAGATCAAACCAGCAGTGTACTGTTAGTTGTTGCGCTCAGATCCAAACCTGTGGATTCCCAAAGGAGACACGATGTTATTAATTGTTTATAAATGTCTGTTTATGATTTTAAAAGGCTTCGGTGTGAGTAAATAGCTCGTTTGTTAAGCAGTTATGGAATCAGCATGGTGCTCATGAGATTGATGAGAAAATTAAAAGCAGTACACAAAGCAATAGTGCGCTCCACTCCAAAACTTTACAAGACATATAGGATGCGTCGTCTTCAGGAATAAAGGAAAGAAAGAGAACACCGACAACATTTAATTATATTTATTAAAGGGCCCGTTAATGAATATATGAACATTTTTCTTTTCCAAGATTAAAAGCAGTGCCAACAAAAGGAAGGAAAGTCATCAGTGCAAAAGTGTGGCTTATTTATGCAACTTCCAATAGTGAGCTCTTATATGAGGTGGAACTGCAGACTTGATAACAGGCTGAATTATGTTTGCTTTTAGTCTCTTATTGGAATTCCTTGTCTGTACAAAAAAAAAAAAAAATGCAGAATAACACCAGACGTGTCCTTTACATCAAGTAACAGATGTATATTTTTTTTTTTTACATTTATTTATTCATTTTTAACGGGTGGAGAAAGGCAGCGTCTAAGAGGGAGACCAAAGTCAGCTACAGGTGGAAGGTGACTGTACATCTCATCACGTCTGCTACTTCCTCTGCACACGTTTGCGGGGCTTTACAGCCCGCTGCTTTCCCGAGGACCTGCGTTTGCGCGTGTGCATATGCCTTATTATCGCAGTCGGGTGGATGGAGGACTAGGGTGGAGGCAATTGTGTCGCCGAGGTAGGGAGAATACAGCAACGGGGAGCTTCTTCACTGACGGTGGCTGTTAATTAATCAAATACGCACACAGACACACATGCACACAGACAAGCAAGCAATAGAAAAACACACAAGCACGCCAGGCCTCTTCTTCTAACGAGAGGCTCGAAGCCATTCTGCTTACCATTGCCAGTCAAGCTGATTCTCTGCTTGCTCTATTTGCAGAGCTGCCCCTCCCCTCTCTGATGCTATGATCTAACTGCAGCCTCCTCCCCCTTCACAAATACACACACTTTCTCCGTGCTCACATGCCTGTGCATACGCACACACGCGCGCAAGCCTACTACTCGGTCACACCGAGCGAGGCGTGTCTCCTCTGTTGAGTATTTAAGTGACATTAACAAGGAATGTGTGCATTGTTCATTTTGAGGGGGAGAAGCTGTTGATCTTGTGGTTTTGCGACTCACAAGCAGCCTATGTGGCATCTCATTTGGAAAGCAGAGGAAAAGTACTGAAATGAAATGCAAAAAAAAAAAGAAAGAAAGGGAAAAAAATCCCCCCCTTTTCTCTCCTCCCCTCTCTTCTCGTCTATCCCCTTAGATAAACAACAACAACACTAAGGTTTTTTTGGTCCACTGTGATCAAGGAGTTTCAAAGAAACATGGAGGGGGAGGTGTGCTTGGAAAAGGTGGGAACAAATAATAAAAGGAGAGAAAAAAAACACAAGTATAAAGTGGAAAAACCGTAGGAGCAGAGGCGAGCTGCAGATCTTTACAGTCAAATTCTCAGAATGGGTCAAAGTTCCCCCAGCAGCCGGAGACGCGTTCTGATTGGCTGCGGAAAGGTGAAATTAAAACCACGGTAAACTTTTGACCTCGCAGGAACCGGGGAGAGGAACGCCCATTGCTGTAACAAGAGCGAGCTTTCCCCTCCTCCTCCTCCTCCTCTTCTTCCACTGCTCTCCCAACAACGCTCCCTTCCCTCTTCCTCCCCCTCATGCTCTCTCTCTCTCTCTTTCTCTCACACTTTGTATTTGCCTCACCCCCTTCCTCCTGCTTTCTTTCCCACCGAGTCTGTCATTCGCTCTTGCCTTCCCTTCTTTCTGTCCAAGCCATCTCTCCTTTTCTGAACACCCCCCCCCCCCCCCCCCCCCCCCCCCCCCCCCCCCCCCCCCTTTTTTCCCCCCCCCCCCCCCCCCCCCTCCTCCTTTTCCCTTTATCACCAGCTCCCCTTCACTGTCTGCCCCCCCAATGAATTTGTGCCTTGCTGCATATAGCCTGATGAGAGGTGGGGAGGGAGAGAGGCAGGGAGGCACAGAGCAGGAAAGAGCTGGGGGAAGGGTATGGAGAGGGAGGAGACAGCCAGAGAGAGAGAGGGGGGGATGGGAACAGGAGGCAGAGGTAGAGAAGCAGAAGCAGCAGAAGAAGAAGACACGGGGAGAGGAAGGGCAGTAGAAATGCACCCTTGTTGCACAAACCGTTAGAGAAGAAGAAAATCTCAAGAACAGTGAATGTATAAATAGACACGTAACTGTGGCTCTGAGTAAGATCTGCTGAGCAGCAGGGCGGGGAGAGCCCATTTTTATTGCTAATGGTTTCTCTCATTACACATCAAACGGCTGAGGGTGCGTGCATCTGCGTGTGTGTTTGTGTGCAGTGGGCCGATTTTTAAATGATTTTATGAGCCAACTAAAAGAGCAGCCCACTCGCTCGCTGCTTTGATGCCGCGTGCACGCACACACACACACGGGCTTGCAGCTGCATATTCGGTCATTAGCAGTTTCGTAACCGCACTGTGCGGTGGAGTACTACTGTCTAATTGTTGCTTCTGTTCACATGTAGACAATCTGGTGGGGGAGTTCTTCCAGCGCGTGTCTTGTGCTGCACACGTGCATGTGTAAACACAGCCTAAATGCCCGTCACAGCACGAATGGCGCTGTCAGTTTTCAGATTTTAATGCAATTGAAGTGATCCTTTTTGGTTTAGATTAAGCTCTGCGATGAGTTGAGTGGGCATAGCTGTAGTGAAGAAAGACGCGGAGGAGACGAGACCCCGAGCTGGTCATCTGGGAAGAGATGAAGGAGGAGAGAAAAGGAGGAGATTCTTTCTCTGCTAGTGAAAAACGGCAAACTAAGAAAAGGAGGCTGTGGATGTTATTGAGTTAACCAGACAGAGCCGGAGACTGGGAGGGAGGAAGAACAGTGGGAGCTGAGAGAGCGACTCGCTAGACGAGTGGATGAGGGCTGCGCTGTGGTGCTCTGCCTGCTCCTGCTGCACAGTGGGCACCATATGTTCTTATAATATACAGAGCACACACTGAGTCTGTGCTGCTTCCTAAATCTCTCCTCTTCTCTTCCATCAGCTCTTGTGTGCCTTACCAGCCAATTACCTTACCCAAGAGATAGCCCATTATAGAAAAAAACACAAACAACAAAAAAAGCCACACAAGCCTACATGCACGCTCGCTATGCATCCCATTAGGTAAGGAGCACCTAGCCTGCACCATCCTCAAGATCAGAGGCACCTCTAACAAACATTTGGCTCTACACGGACACACAAACACAAACACGGTTAGATAAGGGCCCCACCCCCCCCCAATGGGAAGGAAGATTGATACAGACAGAAAAGAAAGATTTCTCAAGATGTCGTTCTGCCCGTGCTTAGCTCCTTCCTCTTTAAATATTTAAAGCAACTGTGTTTTTATGAAGTTGTTGGTTTTCATTGACAGAAGTGCAACTTTTTACAGAGCAGCAGCAGCAGCGGAGGCAAATGAGTGTATCCCTGAATGTGCAGTTGATATGCACTGACAGTGATGTGCATGCAAGCGAATGCAGGCTGATTTGTGATTGGGGAGTTTTGTTTTGTTTTACTTAGGAAGGAGTGCTTTCTCCTTTATTGCTGTTGTCTGGATTCAAGGTGTGTCAGCTGCGTGACTGATTGTGTGCTTGTGTGTTTGTTTGTTTGTTTGTTAGTGGGTGGTTATGCATGTTGCCATGCAGTTTCCCTGCCTCTCCACCATGTGCTTTTGTCTGTGGGAGTGATGGATTGAAGGCAGGCAGCTAATGTGATTTAGATGCTCAACCAGGAGTGTGTGCAGTGCTGCGCAAGTGTGTGCGCGCGCCCTGTCCACGTGTGTGCAGCATATGCAGTGTACATGTGTGTGTGTTTGTCTGTCTGCCTCCCTCTTCTCCTCTCTTTCACTCTTCTTCCTCCACCCCTCCCACCCGCTATCATTTTTTCCTTATGCTGTGCAGTTTTTGGACTCGGAGCAAATAAATAGAGGGAGCAGGGTGTTTATGTGGTGAATCTTCTCCCTCGCTGTCACCAAGGAGAGCGAGAGCGCGAGAAGGGGAGGCAAGGAGGAAGGTAGAGGTGGAGGAGAAGATGGTGTTCTCTCACTAAGGCTGCACTGATGATTTATTGTGAGCCAATTATGTCCCACTGACACTAACAAAGTCGCACAGCTTATTCACTTACACACACACTTAAACTTATCATCACATGCATGCATCAGCAGATGAAGTGTTCTCACTGTTGGCAGCTTAAGCAGCGGAAGAGTTTGAGTTTTCTCTGCGTGCAATTATCTTGTGAGAAATAAAAAAACAAAACACCTTTCCAGTGACATACCGTTCTTTCACACAAACCCCACCCTCCTGTTTTTATTCTTTTTCCTCTTGACCAAGTTTATCTTTTTTGTGTCGAACTCTCAGTCTCACACCACGAGACTCGGGTCTGCTGGTTCCATGCAACTTTTGATCCTTTAATTGAGTAAAAGTGGCAATGCAGTAATACACCTGTACATGTTGCTGTCTTGTATTCATTGTTGTGCTTTATATTGTAAGGTAAAGACCCCACAGAGGAAAATACAGAGAAAAACTCAACACTCAGGCAACCCCCTGTGAGCAAGCGCTTGGCAACAGTGGCAAGGAAAAACTCCCTTCTAACAGGAATAAACCTCTGTCAGAACCAGGCTCAGGCAGGGGCAGCCATCTGAAAATCTTGTGAATGCAATAACTCACGAAGGAAGTTACCTTGGACTTCCACAGTCATACCGTAGGTGTACCAACTAAAAGTCTTGGATGAGTTTGAATCCTGGTGACCTTGCCCTCAAGGTCAAGGTCTGAGGTCACATTGTGAATGTGGTAATGAGAATGAGATGACCCATTTTTAAATTTTTGAAATTCATACCATAGGTGCATCTACTAAAAGTGTTGGACAAGTTTGAATCTCAGTGACCATGAACTCAAGGTCAGAGGTCACATTCTCCTGAAATCTTGTGAATGCGTTACCTCAAGAAGGAAATCACCTAGGATGTTCACATTCACGCCGTACATGCATCAACTAGGAGGCCGTCAGTATTTTGCATTTTATTGTAGTATTTATTTTATTGTAGTAGCCGGCTGATGTTAACTACGCAAATGTTATAATACTGTTAAATAAAATAGTTAAATAATATGTTAAATAAATGTGAAGGTGTGACATTTGCCTCTAAAATCTAAAACAAAAAACAAGTGAGAATGCCTCAAAAGTAGAACACATTTGTGGAGTAGACGTGCTTTCCACTGCCGTGGAAGCTCGTATCCCGTCCGACACTCAAAGAATTATACATCTGACTTATTTTACGTGGTTGTCATCGTGAACGTTTTTTACAGCGAAGATTCAACATGATGGTATTATGTGATTTTTCATGTGGTTGGTCACCTCATAAAAGGTTTGTGTAAATCTTCCTGATATCTGCTGCGGAAGACATTCAGTAAACCAACTGCTGCTCTGCAGTAATCTGTAAGAGAAATTTTTGTTTAGCCTCTCATATCAAAGCAGAGGATCATGAAGACTCAGGTTAATCTAAGTTCAGATGCAGGATTGCAGAGCCAGCTCACAACAGCCTCAAACAAAGCTTTATCTTAGGACACTGCACTGAAGGAGTGATATCAGTGCAGGGCTGTGCATCAAAGCTGTTCATAGCACGGTGTATTTGACAGCCTGTCCTTTTACCCGACGTCCTTTGCACTTGCGTCAGTATGTACGTTTTACATTTACTTTTAAATGATCACAACAGGAAGACGTTATGTTTAGTATTTCTCCAGCTCAGTTTTATATAGCTTTACGCCATGAACTATTTAGATAATTTAAATGGTAACATTTGAATGGCCATCTCAACTAAACACTTTTTAATGGACTCATTTGTCTGTGGCCTCAGTCATCCAGGAAGTATGTTTTTGAAGCAGATGCAGTGATGGTTATCTCCTCAACAGCAGCAGTGTCAGTAGCCCCACAGTGCAATGCAGTGTATGTTCAGGATATCTCTCTCGCTCTCTCTCTCTCTCTCGCTCCCTCCCTCTTTCTCTCTTGCCTTATTCTTAATTAGCAAGCACACAAGAAGTGAGAAGTGAGTGCACAAAGATGAACCTACTAGCATTGCTGGTGGTAATACATACATAATATACTGCTCAAAAAAATTAAAATAGCTCTTTTTAATCAGAGTATAGCATCAAGTCAATTCAACTTCTGGAATATTGATCTGCTCTGCTAAGTAGCAAAGGGGGTTGTTAATCAGTTTCAGCTGCTTTGGTGTTAATGAAATGAACAACAAATGCACTAGTGGGGCAACAATGAGAAAATCCCATAAAAGGAATGGTTTCACAGGTGGAGGCCACTGGAGACATTTTTTCTAGTTCTCATCGTTTCCTCTTTTTCACTAGTTTTGCGTTTGGCTAGAGTCAGTGTCACTGCTTCTAGCATTAGGCAATACATGGACCCAAGTCCAAATCCTCCAATATGTAGGCAAAAGGTTTGCTATATCTCCCAGTAGAGACTCATGACCAATGGCGATTCCAGTAGACAGGCAGTTACTCTCAATAGAGGTGGACAGGACTGTAGAAGGTCCTTAATTCATCCGCAGGATTGGTATCTGCTCCTTTGTGCAAGGTGGAACACGATGATCTCACTTCACTGGCCAGCAGCGTGGAGCCCAACTGGCATTTGCCATGTGGTTTTCACAGATGGGAGCAGGTTCACCCTAAGCACGTGTGACAAATGTGAAAGTTATGAAGAAGTCATGGAGATCATTATGCTGCCTGTAATATCGTTCAGCATGACTGAGTTGGTGGTGGGTCAGTGATGGTCTGGGAGGCATATCCACGGAGGGACGCACAGACCTCTACAAGCTAGGCAACGGCACCCTGACTGCCATGAGGTAGTCAGGGCAGCCTTTGAAATCCTTGGAGTAGTGGGTGCTGGGTTCTTCCTGGTGCACAATAATGCCTGGCCTCATGTGGTGATAGTTTGCAGGCAGTTCCTGGAGGTTGAAGAAATTGATTCCACTGACAGGCTCGCCTGACCTACATCCAATAGAACACCTCTGGGACATCATGTTTTGGTCCATCCACCAGGCTGCACCTCAATCTGGCCAGTAGCTCAGTGATTCCATGGTCCAGATCTGAGATCCCCCAGAACAACATCCATCATCTCACTGGAAAAAATGCCCAATGTTGTCAGGCATGCATACAAGCATGTGGAGTGCATACAAACTATTGATTTACACATTACCCTGTCCATATCAGTATAGATGTCCAGCATGATTTTTTCCCCATTGAGATATGATGTGTTTTCAAACAGTGTGTTGAGGTCTTTTTCTTACTTTATAGAAGCAGAGAAGGCAGTTTATTTGCTACATCTATCTAATATTAATGCAGTCTGAGCCAATCTTTTTTTACAGTTACATGTTTCAGAAACCTACATTGTTGCCTTACAATAAATGACTTTAGGTTATGTGCAAACTGCAGGTTTTAATTCCAGTTGGATTCTGCTGTGAGAAATTGGCAGCAGGTGAACAATCAAGGGTGTGTTTAGATATGGAGAGGAGGGTCTTATTGACTGACCTGTCACACTAATTAGATCAAACACTAACAGCATTATTGAAAGGCCTTATTTCTCCCCCCCCCCCCCTCCCCATTTTTAATTCATTTTACAATCACCAAAAGGAAAGCACCAAAGTGGTTTCCCTGCAGTTTCCCTGCATTTTTCTTTCTGTACCCCATGAGGCTTGTAACTAGGTAATTTATGCTCTGTGATGACAACAGTGTTTTAAGTATTTACCAAACCTCCAGTCATTCGTCGTTCTTTGATATGACAGCCATGCCTCTTGGTTCATTGTTAATTAACTCACAGTAACAGACCTCTATGTTATGATAATGCATAGTACCTGCATAATTAATGGCTCCCATTGGGGTGTTTTATTTAACCCTGTACTGTTTTTGACTGCGTAGGCACGTGTCAGACGTAGTGCTCCAAACATGTTTTGACCCTGAGGTGTCTTTACGACACGCTCATTCACAGCGTTCGTCCCTGCGTGGCTGCAAGTTTTCTTCACAGTTCAGCCCAAAGGTGCCAAATGAGGACATGTGAGGCTTTACTGTCCTTATCTTATCAGGGCTCTTTGTGGCTCTGCGCCATTACTGCAGAGCGTCTTGCATCATCATGCATCCACACTGTAATGTAGTTATTTTGCCAATCTCACACTCTCTCCTCTGTCCACACGTGTTCAGCACGTGGCAAGGTTCAGGTGTTGACAACAATCCCTGTTGACAGAAACGCACAATTACTGTTCAGCAAAGTTTTTTTTATTTTTATAAATGACAGCTATCGTCAATGATTTATGGTGATACTGTGCAGCTCGTGTTCTTGGAAGTAACTTGGGCTCTCATCTGTCACTCGCTAATTTACTGTGCACACAAACACAGCGTCAACTCGAACACTGTGAGGTTTTAAACTCGGAGCCAATGACTACACTTTTATTAAAGGTTCGTGTAGTTTTAACAAAGAAAAACAAGCAACATACTCTTGGGTGAAAAATGATTGGAGTAGTCTGGGATGATGAATGGAGAAACATAAAAAAAGGCTTCCATTTACAACAGGATACCTGAAAAGTTTCTTCACAATCCTGAAGCTCTTTGCTTAATTTTCGCTCATGAGTGTGTGTCAGTTGCCCTGCAAAGTTGCCCGGCACCAGAAACTGCTGAACAAATGAGCTAAATGCTGTGATGCAAAGCAGGGTGGTGTTTTCTCGTGCCACTTCTTCATTGTTGCCGTTTCAGTTACAGTACTGAGACCATGATCACCATGGTCTCAGTACCACGGTCCTCCTTCACTACTCCTTCGTGTAGTGAAGGAGGACGTGTGGAGGGTTGGTGTCAGAGGAGGATGTTAGGGATAGGTTGAAATGGAGGCAGATGACCCGTTGTGGTGACCCCTAAATGGAAGAAGAGTAAACGACAAACTTAATGAGGTCATAAAACTACACGTAACTCTATTCACATTTCTCAGATCACTTTTTTTTAGTCATTGACTGAAAAATGATTAATTTATGTGGAGAGATAAGACTGTAAACACAAATAATGGAGATTGTGCGTGTGTGAAGTGACCTCCTTAGTTTTTGATCTTGAGTTTTTCTATCAAGTGAATTCTAAAAGAATTTTTATTACAAGAGTGTTCATTTTTAAAGTCATTTTAAAGTGGCAAAAAGCTGATACACTGTTTTCTTTTATTCTTTTTATAGTTGCTCCGCTTTAGCAGTTCATTTAGCAGCGTAACTGCAGATTTCTTTTTCAGGTTGGAGCTAACGAAATCTTGCACACTTCCTACTGTACCGTAGCACGATACAGTGTGCTGTGTGGTTTTCTTCTACCTTCTTGGAAAGGATGACTCATGCAAACGCCTGTTTCTTTTTTTGAATATGTAAATGCATGTTTGATGGCAGCCTACAGCAGACACACCCTGGATGGCTGGATGAGTTTTATTTTTTAGACCTGCTTGGCCTATTTCTGCCCCGAGCCAGACGCTTTCCCTCTGCTTTTCTTCATCCTCCACCCCCTCTTATCCCCTCTCTGAAGTGTGAAGTTTGAAGTAGCAGGCTGTGCGCTATGATAACAGTAATTGGTCTAAAGATGGAAAGTTCTCTCTCACTTTGGAAGCAAATTGCTTCTTAGTTTAGTGGCAATTAGTGTTTTTTAAGCAAAGGTCTGTTGAGAACAATATAACATCAAAGCTCCATTTAAAAGCAACAAAAAGAGGGTGTAGATGATGGAGACAGTGGTGAAACTATTGCTGTTGGGGGTGAATAGCAGCTCCGAGTCTTGTACTGGTTCATTTAAGACAGAGTGGGGTAGCTGAGAGTGGCTCCCCTCTTTGTACCCCATTGTCTGTGGAGGCGAGCTTCAGGACTCAGAGTTTTTTTTATTAGCCTCTGTGGTCTGATTTGTTTAAGGGGAGGCAAGGTGCCAAGATGTGGCTTGGCTCGTATTTTGCTCCAGTGTGAGCGCGGGGTTTGTTGGAGGGGGGACTGGACGGAGCAAAGCTAAAGCAGAGTCACCCAGAGTACACACACTCACTTTCACACAATGTACTTTTATGCTGTCTTCACTGTGCTGTTGTGTATGCTGGCTAGTGCACACAATTTCCCTTATTCACGGCCATTACAGAAGATAGACACACGGAGAGAAAAAGCCTGTTATAAAATGTGAGGGGAAGGGAAGAGAGAGGGGGGGGAAAGGAATAAAGCTCACACAGAAACGACTCCTGGATCAGTCTGAAGTTTCTGTGC
>VURO01030807.1:0-27365 GCA_015108175.1 Pelvicachromis taeniatus | reverse complement strand
TCTGAAAGCATGCAAAAAAAAAAAAAAAAAAAAGATTTTCAGCTGTCAGAATACTCCAGGAAAACTTTAAAGGGACTTAATATTTTATTTCTTTTTTTCCACCATGTGTGGATGTCAGCAGTAGACACTGTTGTTAGGCATTGCCAAAGTTTGTTAATAATGTCAGCATATATGTCAATGTCAATGTTAAGTTTCCATAACACATTTAAAAGCAACAAGGTACTTTACAAAACTACCAAGATAAAACCATAGATAAATAAAGTAAATACAACAAAATAAAGCATAAAAAGGAACAAATAGAGTAAAATGTGACTTTTAAAAAAAAAAACTGATGGACTCGAGCTGAACTCGATTTAGGAGCCAAAGTAAAAAAGAAAAAAAAACGTGAGCTTTAAAACTGATTTTAAAAGACTGTTTGTACATATGTACAAAGAATCTGAGGCTTCAGACGCTTCTAAATGCACTGCTTCAGTTTTTTTTCTACCCATGGGTCTTTATGATGCCACCCATCTGCTGCCCAAACCTTCTGTTTGTAAGGGGCAGTCTGAGGGGGGCTGAAGTAAGGCCCATTATGAGATGAATCTAGACTGTAGTAGAGTCCAAGAATAAACTATACGGAGCTGGAAATGAGCATAATAGGTCCCATTTAATTAAGATTGCATAGCTGGTTTCACTTTGGGTTTGTTTTTTTGTTTGGCAGAACCAAAACAATTTTTTTTTTTTTTTTTACTTTATAGCCATTGTAGTTCTGTTTCTCAGCTGAAGCCATTTCTGCTCACAAATGTTATGAGCTAAATTATTTAGTTCGTCATTCATTTCATAAATAGCCCAATACACGTTTAAATTTATGACAGCAAGTGGACTGAATATTATTCAAATTAGTCATTGTCCGATCAACATTTCATTTCTGTAGCTCTCCATCTCAGTTGGACAGCTAGAGTTTGTACACATCCCAGTCACGTGGGCGCAAAAGTAATGACTTTTGCGCCGCTGCTAGGCCTGGAAAAAAGCTGAGGGATGTATCAGGAAGGGCATTTGGTGTATCTGTGGCATCCCGGTTTGTAATGACTGCTTCTGGTGCTGTTGACCAGCCTTGTGTCGGTGTTAGTTTACCTTTCATTTAATCCAGTGTTTGTTGTATTTATTTGCTTATTCGTTATTTGTTTTATTTGCTTCTATTTATTAATTGAAACCTGGATTTTGTGCCATTTCTTGACATCGGAGTCAGGAAAGGACAGGAAAATGTTCAGTGCCAATTATACAACGCAGGGCTTATTTTCCGGCTTAAAAATGTACTTGTTCTTTTTGTAAAAGGGTCCAGTTGGTCCCATATTTAGCAAAGGTACATCAGGTCTTTGTCTCAGTGTTTCTTTTACCTTAATGCATTTGCGACTTCATGCACTTTGTACCTGGATTCATATTGTTCCACTGGACTTTTTAGTAGCTCACTCGCCCATTTTAGACCACCGATTCCCAAAAGTCCTTTTACTGCAGTGAACTTCTTTTGAAGTAATATTTGTACTTATTTGTCTGTAGGCCTGGAGTCTACTTAAGAAAGATCACCCGCTTACTGATTAGTCTCATATAAATCCACACTGTAATGGACTTTGTTAGCAAGACGGATTATTTCACTTTCTTGCATGACAGCATGGCCCTCGCTCCTGGTTTTCTTCCTGGTTCAGCTGATGGTACCAGATGAAGGCACGTGTCCAGTTTTACCGTCTTTATCTTATCCTGACGCCTTATTGGTTGCACGCAGTTTTACAGATGTCATTAAGACACCAGATGAGGAAGTATGTGTTTCTTTATTTTCTCTTCATCCTAAACTGATTAAAGTGCCATACAGCACAAGTTGAAGGTGTAGCATGCCGCGCTTCAGCTTGCGGGCACTGCTCTTTAAGACAAAGATGTTAGTGTCGATCACCACGAATGCCTGGCTGAGCTGAGAAACTGACAACTTGAGAAAGGTAAAATCTTATTTTACTATTTTTGTTTTTGTTATGATTTGCATACATTTGAGTGAAAGTGTTACTTTTGTTTCACTTCTTAATACCAGCACCTTTAGAAGCTGTGAAAGAGGTCTGTAAGTCACCTGGTTTTTACGGTCAAGGCCGTACGAGGTGACTTTCAGGAACAAAGAGGAGGCCCTGTAAACAATGATTCAGTGGGTTCTGGAGTATCATGCAATGCGTAAAGAGGAAGAAACCTCAAAAGTCACAACAGCCTGACCGCTGAGCTAAATCAGCTTCTCTGATTGCGGCTTCGAAATGCAGAAATGTCGCCAGGACAAAATCTGTGCCGTAAATATCCGCTCCTCCTGTGAAGCTCGTGATGAGCGCACGTCGTGTTCATGAAGTTAGCGGCTTTTGTACGAGCATCCCCTTTAAACCGTGAACTGCGGCTGCATCTTTAAGCGCAGTTGCTTTAACGAGAAGAAGATGCCGCCGTATACAATATTTATTGTGTCGCTCGGGTTGCATTGATGAAAGGCAAAGCAAGCAAACATTCAGACAGTACAAGGCTGAAGCCTTGTTTAGCTTTGTGGTGATGAGTAATTGAAGAGCGCGAGGAGATAAACAGACACGTGTTCAGAGGAGAGCAGACTGTAAAAAGGCCTAAGCTCAACATTTCTTCATTGACTCTGAATCTTAAGCTCATTCACACTGCTTTTAAATTCAAGGCTTTACGCCAGTATGAGCAGCGCCACATGCAGTTAACTACCATTTTATTCATTCTGGTTTTCACGGCTGTTTCAAAGTGAGCACAAAGAACAGTAATGATCACACTGAAGACTCTCTTGTCCCTGCTCGTGCACAGCACAAAGAACGACTCTTCCCCCCCTAAACTTTTCGCACAAAAAAATCGAGTCAGTTAGTCTTTGTCGCAGCCGAGCTATAAATTCTCCCTGCTTAAGCAGTCATTCTCCAGCTCTATTTTTCTCCCCTTTCAATTAATAGGAAACACATCGGTTGAAGGAGGGTCTTTGTTGGTGTGTGAGAGTCCATACATCACCTAAACTAGAGCGCTCACCCCTCCTCCTCCTGTCTCCTGCCTGCTAACACACACATGCACACACCGACAGCCTCCATCTGCTCCCAATCATGGGTGCAGCCAGCGGTCAGGTCGCTGATGGTGAATGGCATATAGCTTTCTTATTTAGCACGCTGCATAAAGGAGATGTGCAAAGACTCAGTGTTCAAGTGAAAATCTTCAATTTAGAAGTATTCTGATGGTTGTGGTTTTGAATAATTGCTCAAGGTGTAGCTAGCATGGGGCCACCATCTGTCGGTCAATAATCCTGGGGGGCTTGCACTATTGAATACAACATCTTTATGGTCTCGCAAATGTGTCCGTGCACGTTTCCGGTCAGACGGGGGCTGGAGAGGTATTTTCACCCACCCCACACACGCTCCCGTACAGTTCTCCTAAATCTTGACTGCGCACTGCTAGAAACAGATGATGTAAGTATCTGTCTAATGTTGATTGGTTGACAAGTGGGTTGGAATAGAGAAGGAGGGGTGACAAAAACACTCAATAAATAAAGATAATTAAATACAGTATATAAAGTTCAAGCAGCAACTGCAGAGGACACTTTTCATTGTTTGTAACATTCTTTATGGCTTCGCTCTTCTACGTGGCTGGCTGACAGACCAATCACAGCACAAGAAAGAGTGGTCCACAGACTGGTTGCACCACGTACTTTCTACACTGCCTCCATCTGACAACAAAGCTCTCTACAGGCAGGCCATCCCCGGACAGCTAACCCGTTACCTCTGCTGGACCATAAATCCCGCTTTAGAGGCGCAGTCCATCAGACATAAGAAAACAACAAATGAGTTAGCTCAGGAAGGAGGGTTCAGTATCTTACCCAAGGATACTTTGGTATGCAGACTGGAGCAGCCAGGGACCGAACCACCAACCTTCGTAGATGCTGGTGGTTGACATGCAGATGACCGTAGATGACTTGCTCTACCGCTTGAGCCATAGCCACCCTAAAACAAGAGAGTCACTGATTGTAACTTTCTCACTTATCCATATTGAACTGAGAAAGTTCCATTGATTTTTGCATTTGTTTTACAGTAAGAAGAACAGTCGGCAAAAACGGTAAAATAACAGTTAAAGCCTGGTAGACGTGAGATTAACAATGGAATCACACAGACGCACTCAAACTGAACTCAGAGACACCAACATGCTGCTCTCATCTTTCAGTTAATAAAAATGAAAGAAAACCTACTTTTTGTCTCTCAAACACACAGAAACACACACACACTGAAGTACAGGGACAGAAGAACATGAGCCACCCTTGTGGTGTGCTTCACCGATGACAGGGTGTCATGGAAACGCCCAGCGTTCCCCATGGTTACGCACTGTTTACCCCTACGGGATACTCTTCTTGGATTGTTCAGACGCTGAACACTTGAGCTACTACAACAACTCATGGCCAAAGAACACACACAGACACACACACACACAGTGTTTCTTATCAGGATCTAAATGGACACAAATTAGCCTATTATGTGCTTTTGGGATTAGCTCTGTGATTTTAGCCTAATAGTCTGTTTTTGTGCTCTTACTCCAAATCCGTACGCCACAGTGGATACTTGCCAATAAAGGCTTGATGTTTATATCCAGTTATGTTTCTGAAGTATTCATTTAGAGGGAAAGATGTGGAAGCACTTCACTTTTTCTTCGTCTTTTTTTAAGAACTTTTTGTATTTAGCGCGGGTGGCTAAATTGTAGATCACATGCTGTCTTCACTTTCAGGTTTCAGCTCTTTGGCTTCCTGTAAAACTTGTGTCTCAACATCCCTTTTTGTGTGTGTGTGTGTGTGTGTGTGTGTGTGTGTGTGTGTGTGTGTGTGTGTGTGTGTGTGTGTGTGTGTGTGTGTGTGTGTGTGTGTGTGTGTGTGTGTGTGTGTCTTTTCACAGAAGCAGGAGCCCCAGCGCTCCATCTGTGTCTCAGATTCCTGCTTCTATTCGTCAGACTGAAGGGAATCCTGCGCTTCAGCAACAACAACACGCTGCTGATCTTATCATGTGCACACGTTTACTCATTCATCTGCAGACATGTTGCACAGACATGCATAAACTGCAAAAAAAGTGCTACTGTAAGTCATAAAAGTAGTCTCACACGTTTGTTTTTTTTACTGTAAAGAACATAACACCATTTTTACTGTTTCATAAAAGAGAATACAAACTATATTTTCATATCTTAGAATTTACAGTAAAATTCTGTTTCTCACATACAAGGTCTTGAATAATGAGGTCTCCTCTTATCTGAAAGGCCTTATAGTCTCAGCCTGCAGGCTAACTAGTGGTTATTGTAGAGCATTTAAAAGTAGAACGGTAGAATTCCTGTTAAAAGGGAGTTTTTCCTTCCTGCTGTCGCCAAGTATCTGCTCATAGGGGGTGGACTGATTGTTGGGATTTTTCTCTGTATTATTGTAGGGTCTATACATTACAATATAAAGTGCCTTGAGGCAACTGCTACTAAGCTACATAAATAAAATGGAATTTAACTGAATACCATATTCACAAACTTGGTGTCTATGCCAGGTGAAGACAACACCCTCAGCTTTTAACGGTTCAGGGGTAAAAATGTGGACCTTACATTATTGTGAAAGGACCCACACGTGATCACGGAAAACGTGATTTTAAATCTGACTGCCAAATGCGATTACGGCCCAGTTTATTTAATTTATGAGACAGTGATGAACTCCCTCCTAAAACCATGACACAGTGGCGTTAATGCACCCTTCTCATATTGTTTGTTCCACTGCTATTTATATACACGGTATGAGCATGTGGGGTAAAACACGCACTTCCACGGCAGACATATTCAGGAAGCCACATGCAGGCTGGATTCCCAGGCTGCAATCTTTCTCTGCCTTCACCTGCAGATTTACAGCACTGAGGTGTGTGCGGTACATGCACATGCAGGGGTTGTGTGGGACACTTCTTTGTTTCGGTGTTAAAGATGAAATTCCAGGAGATGGTCCTGCCTGACAATCTATTTTTAGCCATACACACACACACACACACAGACCTACTTTAAATACAAAAGGAGTCTGGAGCAAGCAGACACACACCACAGCACCCAGTAGACACACCTATTCCCACGCCCATTCCTCAGCACTTCCTCTATTCTCTTTTCCATCACCCCTCCTCGCTCTTCTTTTGCTCTCCTTATTTGTCCTCTACATTGTTAACGGCGATATTTAATCAGGTCTTTGTGTTTTAGAAGCGCCCATGACCCTGATGTATTTTTTTCTTTCCTGCTACAACTCTCAGTGCATGACAACACTTTTGGAGTGTCTTGACTACATGTATGTCTTCACGTACATGAGGCCAAATTGCATTAGCTAGACTCAAAATCTTGAGACAAGACAAGAAAAAATAAAAAGGAAAAATAAATATGGAGAGAAACTTGGGGTATATTTGTCTTTCTGATAACTTGCCAATACCCCTAACGCTAATATGATTCAGTGTCTGGCTCAGCCTCAAGCTTGATGACTAAGGGAAGACACTGAGATCCAAAAAGGCCGAGTCAGAGAACAAGACAGAGATGGAAATGGAGTGAAATTGGTGACTTCGGGCTGGGTAAGCGCTCCTTCCTAATATGATTATACATCGTCTTGTCCTCATCATTTTGTGCCAGTTATGTCCTTGGGAGGAAGTTTCATTCCAAGCCCGGAAAGGGCTCTGCGAGCCAACTAAGCTAAGTGTCCGGTCAAAAATAAAAATAACACTCCCGGCTAAGGTTAAAAGGACACTTAAATTAAATTAAATTTGAAAAAAAAATCACATATACTCTAATTGCTGATGCATATATATATACAGTATGCATCAGCAATTAGAGTAAATGCAGTAGGGTCAATCAATGAAAGGAAGCCTTTAAAAGCCAGAGTAAAGCAAGGTTTGTGTGATAAAATCTGCCAGCCTCATCAGCTTGAGTCGCAAAGCGGGGCTGGATCCACGCAGCACGGTTCCATCTTCACTAATTGAGATGCTGTTGATTTGCCCGATGTCCTTAAATTAAATTAAGGTGTGCCGGACGGACGCCAGCTGGAAGTTGGGAAGCCCATGTAAACAAAAACACCAAAAATCTTCATGAGCCGAGAAGAGCATGACTCATCGGTAATGTGAAAATAAAAGTTTTATTTTTGTTTTGAGTTACGTATTAAACAAGAATGTCTCATTTGTTTTTGGCTTTTAGCTTTGGTTCGAGGAGGTTTCTTTGGGGTCCTGTGCAAGAAGCCATGTCTGGACAGGTGTTAAAGTTAGCACCACTCGAGGAAATGCAAGCTTAAGTCATTCAACCCCAAAGGCATTAAAATGCTCATACAGTGGAAATAACCGTGTTTGTATCCTGGTAGAACAAAATGTGTTTGGTCTCTGGATAGTTTCCCCCTCATGAAGCCTGTGAAGTCGTTTATATGACATCTGATTAAATCAATTTGGGGCGTAAAGTTGTGAATTATTCAATGATATGGCCCTAAAAGCTTATTTTGTCATAACACACACATTTTCCCTTCATCGTCAGCAGCAGGGGCCTGATCACCAAAAAAAAAGACCCTCACTCTCTATGTCTGAGTGTAAACACAAACACTTCATTATGAACACGGGTCTTTGCACACAAAGTACCAACACCCTGGCTGCCTTCCTTCAGCCGCGTCCAACTGTAAGCCTCCAACAAGAAAAGTTGGAGTTTACCTTATATGAGAAGGAAAGAAAGAAAGAAAGTCAGTGGAATGAATATTCTAGCCTGTGTGCGCTCAACGTAAATGGAGAAACGGAGCCAAGTTACTCTGAGAGACCGAGAGACTGGGATTTATTTATACCATCTCAATTTCACCCAGTGCTGAACTCTTGTAAAGGTCTTGGGTCTTTTTCTGCATGTGTTAACTCATGCAACCAAATTAGCAACAGACTGAAAATAATATTTGTATTCAAACTAACATGCTTAAGAGAGGAATGTGTGAAAAGCTGCTCAGTGTTTGCACAGGAAATGCTTGGGCCAACTCCTTATTTATAGCTTGCATTAAGAAACTACAAACTGCAAAGCAGTTGGGCTTGTGCAAACAAACACAATGAAAAATGCCATCGATCATTGTTTGCAGGAAAATGCTGAAATTTTCCTTGTGTTGCCACAAGCGTTTCAAAACTTCAAGCCTCCACTTTGACTTTGTAATCCATTGTGACCACGAAATAGCAGTTTAGCACAGTTGACCAACGTTTTTAGGAGATTACAACAATATGGTGGACATTTCGGCTTCAGTCACACAGTATGGAAGCTTTTTTTCTGCCAGTGAAAAAGAAATAATAAGTGCCATCCATAAGTCAAACTTTCTGGTTTTTCCTGAGTGACCAGAGGTTTCCAGGGGATCACTGACTGGTCTCTAGGACTGTTTGACCTGGCCTTACAGCAGCACCTTTAGGTTTTCTTTACATTCACTGTCACCTAAAGACTTACGCTACCACCAATTAGTTTTACGTTTACAGTCTGAAAACTACATTTGGAGCAACAAGTTATCATATTTGGATCAGCTACTCGTGGCTAACTTTGTAGTAAATACTGTACACGTGCATCGCTCATACATAGATAACTTTCAGTCCAGAGGTTCAGTCTTGACAGAAGTGAGGCCTAGTCAATGTAAATCAAATACTCCAGCATCCTGGTGGATGAATTTAAAAAAAAAAAGCCACCCTCCCAAGAGGTTTTAAAAAGGGGGCACCTATCCTTAAAGCTTAAAACCTTACTTTTAATTGTTATTTACAATTTTTCAAAGGCGTAAACTGACTTTTTAATCCCGTGAAGTTGGGTATTTTAACAAGGAAGTCTTTGGAGACTGACCTGGATTCTGGAGTCAGCTTTAAGTATAGTTCAAGCAGTTAAAAAACCTACGCTGCTTGCTAGCTTGAATTTTGCTGGCACATCGCTATGACACTTGGGATGTTTGTTATTTTAAACTTCAATTAACCATGAAGTGATACTCTTCATGCTTCCAATGCCACGAAGACGAGCCCAACGTGAGTTTGAACCCACAATGCTCTTTCCATAAGAAATCAGCAATAACCACTGAGCTACCGTGCTGGACAAACAATACCGCAGACGTAGCTCAGTGCCAGCGACTTGAAACCGAAAGCACAAATGAACGCTCCAGCAGGAAGCTCTTTGCTGCCGTGCCAAGGGGTTTACTGCTCGCAGTGAAGCAATCTTTTTACCATTAAACTGGTATTTTTTTTAACCAAAACACGACTTAAAAAGCCAACCCTGAACTTTGTGTTATGACTGTCATCATTATCAGCACTATAGCTTACATGCAGTGCATTTCTATTATAACCTTTTTAGTTGTCTAACTCGTATCACTTTTAACCAAATTTCCCTAGTTTAGGCCGTATGAGTCACTCGGTACTGCAGCACTGTATAAACTGAGGAGGAGACGCGGGAGTGAGAGCCAAGGTGAGAAGCAAGAAAAGACAAAAACAAGATGAGGGGAATTACTGTCTGCGACAAGATTTACGACCAACAATCAAAGCAGAAATAGAAAATAAATGTATTTCATCTTCTTTTTCCTCCATTCTGTAAACAATCTAAAACAGAAGCATCCAATCATATCAATCAATCTATCTACTAGATCTATGTCAGTCTATCATGTCGCGTCTGTGTCTCACTTTGTACCTTTCTTTCATAATGAAAATAATCTTCCTCTACTATGAACATCACACACACGCACGCACACACAGCTGTGTAAAAATAAGATGTGCTGTTTATAGAAGGGAAGCCACATCCTTCCAGTACAGTCACACCGACTGCCAGTGTACTCTACTTCTACGTCGCTCTCGTTCTCGAGTTTACTCATTGTTTCCAGGAAGATGCGCTAATATCTAAGGACGGGTTTTGTTGCAATCAAAGCCCTTCTTTGACCTACAGGTTTCAGCGTTTGACTCATTTAATCTCTAATATTCCGATCTCTTTTCCTGCCGCTATCACTATAATTTGCTGTCTGCAGCGCACAAAATCTGATCTGGGTGTAGCGGGGGTGTCGATTTAGTTTGCAATTCAAGGTCGCGGTGTGAGCGACCTTGAAATAATCAAAGTATTTGCATACAGTCGCATGCCACGTTTAAGCTCAAAGGCCTCATTTGGCCACACTTTTGAATTCTCTTCAGCCCTCAATCTGGATTTTAATTAGGCTTTATAAAATGCACTCAGTACACTTGTCAAGAACCAAAATTCTTCTGAGATCCATCCATTTATCCGTTCGCTTCTGTTTATCCTTTTCAGGGTCGCGGGGGGCGCTGGAGCCTATCCCAGCTGTCTTAAAGCGAGAGGCGGGGTACACCTTGGACAGGTCGCCAGTCTGTCACAGGGCTAACACACATAGACAGACAACCATTCGCGCTCACTATAACTCCCACATTAACACCTATGGGCAATTTAGTCTTCCCAATTAACCTATCCCCACTAACTACATGTCTTTGTACAGTGGGAGGAAGCCGGAGGACCCGAGGAGAACCCACGCAAACATGGGGAGAACATGCAAACTCCACACAGAAAGACCCCGGCCTGATGGTGGAAATGAACTCACGACCTTCTTGCTGTGAGGCAACAGTGCTAACCACAATTACAGCTAAAAGACTACACTGTCCACGCATGCTTACATGTTATCAGTAAGATCTCAAGAGTCATTTAAATCCATGAGATTACACATATTACTGTCACTGTCTAAATAATCCACAGGGAACACAGAGGGGAGCCCTCTTGTGCAACACACTGCAGGAAGTGAAGCACACACCTACACAGGTTCATGACACACTAGAAAGAGTCTTCTTACATCAAACGACTTCTCTTCAGCCCTCACACACTGAGAAACTATGAATCTCCCGAGAGGGATCCGCTGAATGATACAGCAAGTCATACACGTCGACAAAGATGACAAAAGCTATGCAACTTTGGATCCACAACCAACATCAGATCAACAAACAAAACGGAGGATTTGGTGGGAAAAACAAGCAGAAAGCGAGCTACCACTTTGTGATTTACTTCAGTTTTTTGCTCCAAACACGCAAACACTAATGATATCACACTCGTGGTCACAGAAAGTATACTCAGGGCTTTATGGATATATCGCCAGCTGTTGCTCTGACATGCTCTGGACAGGACCTGACAAATAAATACATGTAACGCGTACGCGTATTTATAAAATTGTATGTACCCGGCCTCCCCTTATCTCAATAAAGCTAATTAAACGGATAATTGTTGGTGATTCCCGGTCTGTTTTCTTATAGTTCTTAGGATGCCTTTAGTTTAAAAGGTCTTTTAAACACAGCTGTTTCAACTGTCCTCCTTCAAAGATGGAGCAAAAACAGAAAGCAACACAACACTCACTACAAACGACCACACAAAACACAACTGTCACCGCCGCCATCTTTAAAGCATGCACAACTACTTCACAGAGAAGGGTTAATAGCTAACTGGTTTGTAGCTACTGAACTTTCAAAATAAAAGCAGGATAACTGTCCACCAGTATGTTGAAGAGGCCTGTTCTGTCAGACAGGTGAGGAAATAAGAATATAAAGCACTAAAAATGAGTTGCCCGCCCAGCGTGCACAGTGTACAGGGCTATATGAACACCCAGAATTGCACACAACTTCATTTCTCCCTGGATTATACATTAAAAACCAGGACAGTGTGATATGTTTTATGAGCCTGATGAGAAGCACTAAGTTTGTGCAGCTGACAGGCTGTCAGAGGAGGACAAATCAATGATCACGACACTGTAACAATGAAAGATGTACTTCGACACAGCAGGTAGCAGCAGCATTAGTAACAATAATAATTCGAATTACTGTAATTGTAGGAACTGTACTAGTGAATATGATGAATAGAGCTGGCCCTTTCTCTTTGTCGCTCACACACACACACACACACACACACACACACACACACACACACACACACACACACACACACACACTTTATTTCAAGTGTCATTAGCAGATGTGTTTTTGTGCTGCTGACTCAGTCTCTTTCTCTTCATGTGGTACTTAAAGTCAAGGCTGATAACAGTGCATGGGCTCACAGGCAATTCAACACATGCATGTACACACACACACACACACACGCAATATTGCAATGCAAGCTGGAGTCAAAAAGAATAAATTGAATCACTAAATATATGTGATCTCTCAGGACAGCAGCATTGCAAAAGCAGTGTGTGTGTGTGTGTGTGTGTGTGTGAATGCTGTGGTGGCAGTCTCTTACTTCCTGTTAAAGGGGTTTTAAGAGAGAGCGAGGCTGACAAAAACCCAGTGAGAGAATGAGTCTATTTTTGGCCCTGGTGAGACGAAAAAGAAAAGAGATGAAGAGATAGCAGCAGGGTTAAATAAAACCGAGAGGCGCACCGAGGCGTAAAAGCAAAACAGGAAAAAAACAAAACACAAAAGTTAAGCAAACAGAAAGAGGGAAACGGGGAAATAAGATAGTGAGAGAAGTGTAAGTGTGAAACTGCCCTCATGCACACACTGTCTGCTTTTAAAGGCCAACACCCTGATAGGACGAGGTGTACGCATCAGAGGAAGTGCTTTGGCCTCCACGTCCTCTGAACAGAAACAGGCTGCGCTCACTGAACAGCCCGAGCTGGCATCCAACTAGTGGCACAATTTTTTTTTTTTGTATCTTTTATTGTGCTTCTAAAAACAGCTGCACACTCATCATTCGCAGTGTCATAACAAAAACTGCAATTAAGCAACAACTGAAAATAACTGAACCACAATCCCCCGTCAAAAAAAACAAAACAACAACAACAAGCTTTATCAGCAATCAGCTGATAAAGCTCCAATTTTCGAACTTTCAGGCCTTTTCTCATTCCAGGCTGCAGCAGCCTATTGGGTTTCCACCAAAATTAAACGCCAAATTTAAAGCTAATTCACTGAATAATGGCAACAGAAGCGGCAAATGACTGTGCACTTCCATTTCTTACTGTTACATAAATATTAGGATCTGGGTATATTGAGATAAAGTGCTGCCGCTGGTGCAGAAGAAGAAGCGGTAACAGAAATGATAGCATGGAAAACAGGATGGAAAGCGGTTTTTCTGATTTATTCATATGTTGATTTAAATAATGTTAGTGTGTCCACACTGCTTCATGCTAAATGGAAAATCTATCAGCGAAGGAAAACGTAGGCGAGCACAAACGGCAGCGGACATCTAAGCCTTAAGTTTCACGCGCGTCTACATTTGTCAGTTCTCTTCCATTGCACCAGCTTCCCCTTTCAGCCAAGCATTAAAACGATTTTTGCAATATTTGGACCTTGTCCCACTTTACTTTTTCATGCACCAAGTGTACCACCCTGCAAGCTCACTTTAGAGTTGTGTTTTTTAAATGCCTCAAGAGTATTTATACAAAATACAAACCTTTATCCACTTTCATGCAAAATATAAATGAAAGCAGGCTGCAATTTTTCACAATGAATACCAATCGCCGCATCACTTTTTTTTTTTCATGTCACGTTACTAAACCAAATTTGTAAGTGACACATTTTAGTGAGACGCATATTTCTCATCAGAAGTGTGGATTCTGTCCAGTGAAAGGGAGGACGTGTCAGCATAGTAAGGCAGCTTAAAAACACCTGGTGAACATTACATTTTCTAACCACTCTAACCATGTGATTTCCATTTATGAAACCTAACCAAGCAACACATTTTTTTAAAATTGGTAACATGTTTAAAATGATGCAAATGATGTGTGAACATCTGTGACGTGTAAGTAAGTAAGTAAGTAAGTAAAACTTTATTTTTATAGCGCCTTTCAAGGTAGAGACCACAAAGCACTTTACATGAGAATATAAAACTGTACAACTGTACAACAACAAAAAGAAACATACAATTTACAGATTCAGAGGGAAAAGAAAGAAGACTGGATCATTAGCAAGTTGCATAGGCAGATTTACAAAGGTGAGTTTTCAGTTGTTTTTTGAAAGAGACTACTGAGTCAACAGTCCTCAGTGGCAGAGGAAGAGAGTTCCAGAGTTTAGGGGCTACAGAGGAGAAGGCTCTGTCTCAACAGAGACAGAGCCTTTCTGTCTGGTTTTGGGGACAGAAAGCAGGCCTTGGTCAGAGGACCTCAGGGACCTGGATGGAGTGTAAGGTTGAAGGCAATCACTAATATAGGCTGGAGTCTGTCCATGCAGGGCTCTCCACGTTAACACAAGGATCTTAAACTCAATCCTGAACTCCACAGGGAGCCAGTGCAGCTGCATTAACAGGGGAGTGACATGACAGAGTTTGGGGGATTTGGTCAGAAGCCTGGCAGCAGCATTCTGGACCATCTGTAGCCGGTTTATGGAAGATTTGGAAAGGCAGGATTTCTGTAAAGAGCGTTACAGAAATCCAGACGCGAGGAAACAAAAGCATGAATTAATACTTCCATTTCTGGGTGAGAGACAATGGACCTAAGCTTGTATGACTTGAACCCGATCCTGAGGCGTGAGCAGCGAGATCACTCGATGTATGAACGATCCCTCCAAACTCCAAACGCAGATGTTTTTTTTGCATTTGAAAGTACAAACTATTGGGTTTTTAGCTCAACGGTTGAGCAGGTGACCACTTGTCAGAAGGCTTAATGCAGCGGCCTGGCTGGTTTTGCTGTGCTATGTAAAACATACCGCCATCCGCCGCCGCTACCCCTCCTTGTAGATACACCTATCGTATGAGTTTCAGTCGCCTTCTTCTCAAGTTATCGTTATCAAGATTTTTAGAAAACTTGAGCAGGATTGAAACTGATCTGAGATCTTTAGTAGATACACCTATGGTATCGATATCAAAATTGTACGCTGCCTAATTCTTGAGTTATGACATTAGCAAACTTGGGTGTCTCTTTATTCACTCTGCACATATTCCAACAGCACGTCATGGTAGTGAGAGAGTCCAGGTGCTAGGCTGGCCCTGCTGCCGTCCACAGCTGTCAACCACTAAAACCAGCTGACAAATGACACCATGAAAATACAGAGCAGCTAAAATCCTCCATCGAGCCAGAATAGCAAAGCGCTTGTGAAGTAGAACTGGTCTCAACAGTCCCTAAAGGCAAAAAAAAAAAAAAAGTGCTGTGAAGCTTACAACACAAACGCTCCTTTTTCAGCTTTAAAAACAAGCAAATGACAAATGACACTGCTCAGTTGCAACAGTTCATATGCTGTTTTAAAGAATTCGAATGACTTGCAAATCATTTCATGTGTATTTACACTTTTTTGTAAATGCGGCTGTAAAATGTTAAAAAGGCTTAACGTAGCATCTTTACCTGCAGGTGTCATGAGGGGGGGGGGAACAGACACATTTGCAGATGTATCAGAAACCTGCGAGGAAAGTCAACTCAAATTGCGCAGCTTCAGCGAACTGAACCGGTTGAGGGTATATTATCCATCTCTCACCGGCACAGAGAGATATCGGTTCAGAGGCACGAGACAAACACGCCGAAACTCGCTTTGTGCTGTCAGTCTCGGGTAACGAGCAGAGAAGCACGAGGAAGCGACGAGCGGTACACGCCCGTGGACCCAACACCTCTCGCTGATTGATAACGCAGCGTTAGCACATTAGCACACAAATGCACACCTGCCGAGACTGAAACGCCCATCAGTGATAACACAAACACACACACACTTCTGCTAATGACCGAGAGCACACATGGTCGACTGCACACACACGAGATATTGTTCTCTCCTCATCATTAGCACATTTCCAAAGTGAGTGTCAACACGTTAGACACAGCCGCTGCAGATAACGCATCAACTTCGTCTCGACGCCTCACATGCACACACACACACACACACACACACACACACACACACACACACACACACACACACACACACACACACACACACACACACACTTTCTTTAATGGCCTGTTGCCGACGGAAGACAGATGACGGTTCGGGCTTTGCAGATACAGGACGAAAAGGGCATGACGGAGCAAAATGGAGACGAGGGGGAGGTGAAATGAAATGAAGAGAAAGGAAAGAGTGAGGAGAGAGATCAATACGGGGATGCTGGGAGGAGGAAATGCACCTGAAGTCAACCTGGTTTTACTGATCTAAATCTTTTTTTTTTTTTTATGTTTGTGCGCAGCTCAGATTGTTGTGAGAGAAATGCTGCATCTTTTGAGGTGAGGGCGGGAAGTGAGCGTTTGACAGACACATTAAGCTCACAAAATGATGTTAAAACGTGAAGAAAACAACACAAATGAAAGACATGAAAACCTGCAGTGAAACATGAGAGATGTGAAAAGGAAACCTCTTAATGCAGGAGTGAAGCCGAAAATGGCAACCACAATAAGCACGTAATCACAAAGAAAATAACCACCAAGTAGTGCAATATCAAGACTGTAAAAATAGGATCAAAGTTCAACTGTTTTTTTTTTTAATGCACGCTTTACTCAGGAGCAATAGATTGATAAATAGACTTTCTGCTGAATCAAAACAATCTCAACTCTGTTAACTTGCTGCTTTCACATTGCTTTAGCCAAACTACATAATCTGCATTCACTCTTTAGACCTTTAGAGTTCTGAGAGAAGAAGAAAATTAGCTTGACCTGTCAAGTTAGCTCAACAACAGCAGGAATGTCTCAAAAGCCTGCAGTTTTTTTTACCCATAAGCCACGAACTTTTCTAGACATCAACACCTCGGCGTCGGTGAGAATGCAAATGTCCGAAACAGTCAGGTTAGACATTAAAAGCTCTTTAACCTCCCAGTTCTGAATACACCCATCCGAGAATGCACGGCTTATAAACGTACTATGTAACTGTTTCATGCACTCAGAATTTGCTAACTCTGTAACATTCCCAACTAGTCACATTGCAGTAATGCTACAGACCAATATAACCAGACGTCAGTGACCTAACTCATCCAGCTTGAGGTTCATTGCAATCCACGAGGTTCTTGCCTCTAAAACATTTAGCACACTTTGGGTTGAGACCCATCCCATGAGCAGTGTGTTTAAGTTGGGTCAATTCAGTAGCAGGAGTAGCTGCTCTTGTGACCAATAGACATGTCACCACGATGCTAGCTAATCGAAATGAATGTGGCTTGCTTATTATGTTACTGTATTACTAAGGATGTTTGGTTAATTCACAGAAAATGTTTCTTTACTGTGGATCCACTATAAAAAAATGGACATTTCTACAATAGATAGTAAAAAAAAACAGGAACTTTTCTGTCATTTAACTCTTTATTGATTGTCAGGCAGTGTCTATTTAATTACTTTAGTGTTGTATGAATGGATGTGAGGGAAGTCTTTATCAGCAGGAGAAGCTGTAAAACCTGTGAAAACACAGTTAAAAGTCCAAAATGCATGCCCTCCTTTTTATTCCTGAATAATGGAATACTCTGGAATAATGGAAAATAGGAATATTCCTATTTTCCAAAGCTGTCTATTAGGTCGAATTGGAGTCTCTTCTCCATTCTGGTCGCTGGGCCTTATAACTGACACCCCTGTAACGCTGACTCAGTCAAATTTTGTTTGTAGGGTTGTTTGGTGAATCCAGATTAGACCCAATCTATCCAGCCTGGGCCAAGCACGGCATTTACAAGTGTTCTACATACAGACCTGACCTGAGCTGACCCTGATTCCCCTGCAGTATTTTTATGTTTTTTAAAGGCATCTTTCACCAATTTAATCACAAGTAATACAAAAAAAAAAGGTCACGTTACAAGGAATGATACATAACAAAACACAAACACGTATGTTGTACACTGACAGATAGCAACTACTCTGAACGTGAGCAGGACCTGAACGTAAACGGTTGAAAAGACGCTTGAAAAACTATGAGGGGTTTTACAAAATAGATGAAGGACGAGCGGATGAAAGGAAAGGAAGGAATAGCGGGATGATGAAGGACAGAGGTCGGAGAAGAGAAAGAGGGGAGCGTTTAGACATCAAAGCAGGATAAATAAAGAGCCATGAAAGATTCAATTTCCAGAAGTAAAGGGAGGAATAAGACCATACTGCAGAATGAAGCTACCTTCTTTTAAATAATAATCCAGGGAGGGGGGGCTACAAGGCTGTTTCCCTGAGTAGATTTCACTCATTTCTGTAGTATGTGATCTTATTTTAGCTAAGTTACACAAAAATAATCATTTGAAAGTTTGCAAATGAGTTTCCGTAACATCTTCTTCATCATAATAAATCAAAAATATCACACCTGGTAGATTTTCGCGACAATAATAAGATTTGTGAACTTTTCTGTTATTCAAAAATGACTTAACCAGTCTTGCTTTTCCTCCTGAACCCACAAACAAAGCTTGTTGCTTCACACCTCTTTAAATGATTTCCTGCTTTCTTTAAATGCAGCCCAGAGTTTTCTAGCACTTTCTTCTTCCTTTGACTGTAAAGAGTCCCCCTGTCTAACGTCCTGGCGTTCCGGGGAAACATGAGGCCAAATCAATAGAAACTGAGTTTGACGGCTCCAATTAACCAACAGCGGTGAAGTCAGGGAGACAGAACGACTCTGAATTAGGTCCTGAGTGTGTGTGTGTGTGTGTGTGTTCATGCATGTATGATAAACAGCTTATGTAGAGTAATTTCATCAGAGCAGATCAATAATACACATTGGTGCCCTTTGTGGATCCTGGGAGTTAGCCGCTTTATCATAGATTACCTATAAATTACAAGGAGCAATATTTTAAAGTGCTCTGGTGAACGCCACGACTGGAAATCATGAAAGAAGCTTTTAAGGAGGAAAAAATGTTTATTCACTGTTCAAACTACATTTAAAATGTCACCATTAATACTCTGAAAGGCGATACACAACCACTTGCTTTGTGTGTCGTTGCTTTGTACTTGGAACGCAGGTACAGCAAAGTACCACCAAGAAATATTTTAACCATCGCTCTTTTCATTGATTTTCAAATGTACATGATGATAGCGTGCGTCAAAAGACGCTCAACGTTTATTAACTCAAAACTAAATGAATGTCTTACAGGCAACCAATCACGAGTCTGACTGAAAGATCACTGTTCATCATTTGATGATAGATACTGATGTTTAGTCAGAGTCATTGTGAGGAATCAAACATCTGAGAAGCAACCGCACATAATTAAACATGTGAACTCTTATCATGTGCAGAAATGTTGATTTATCTGCCTTAGTTCACAAAGCTTTACAGTAAAGCAAATGTCACTGTGGCACTACTGAGGTTTCTCAGGTGACGTCAAGCGCACAGTTTTCAAAGTTGTTCGCCATATTGGATAGGATACAACCGCTGGTTGTGGTCCTGTCAAAAGAAAAAAGGATAGCTGACAGTCTGTGATAAAGTCCTTTTAATTCCATTGAAACTATATGCTGGCAACCAAAGAAATTTGGTTGCCAACTGGTTGGGGAATGGATATTTTTCTCTAGTGATGGGTGGTTTGCAGGTTGTAGATGAGCCTGACTTGAACTTTAGCAGTCACTTTGTGGCAGAAGATACTGTTTTTTTTCCCCCTCACAGCTGGTGGTTGCCAGATGGTTGCAGACCAGTCTCTAGATCTATATGACTGGGGTCACAATAATGGTCATACATGTACAATGGCAAACAAGCTAACATTGTGGTTAGTGGTCATGTGTCTCCAAAACGTCAATAGGCCATGACTGGGCACAGAAAATTGTTGTTATAGACCTTCTTCTTCTCGGTCTCTCAGGTTTACTTGAGTGAAAAAAAATGTTTTATCTGAATTGTTTTATCAGATTTTATGTTGGAGAACATCCAACAAATAAAAGATAAATCTATAACTTAACTTATTTAGTTAAATTTATAATAGTAATACCCAGTAATAGCTATAAAATTGCATTTCTCCTACAAATTTAGAATCCTTACTACGTGCTTACGACAGCTGGGCACATACTGAAGCCACTTCCTTTTAAGTTTGTCATGCTTTTTTAGCATCAACCTCATTCATAAATGTATTTTAAATATCTTGGGATTGACATTTTGGGGGCTTTTTAGTTTTGTTTTTAATGTGTATGAATTTTAACTTGTCGTCCGTTGTTAAATAAATCATGTTTTTACTTCAATTAGTATTCACGGGATTATAATACGAAGCAAGCACAATATACTTAAAACATCTTTTTGTAATCAGGATTACATAAACCTAAAAAGAGCAGTCATGCTGAGCTGTATTTCAGGGAAGATAGATGGCTATCAGCTTGGTAAGTCAAACAAAGTTCTGGCTACGAGGGCTTTCATCTGGTACCAAATAACCAACTGCAAATATGAAAAATCCCTAAACAAATGTGAACAAACAAATATATAAGCCAGGCTAAATCCAGACTAAAAGGCACACATTTGCTAGAGTCAAAACAATCACTATCACTGTTCTACATATATAATATAAGGCCCTTCTGTTCTTTATCTTGCTGCTGTATAATACAACAATGTCCCTTGTGGGATCAGTGAAGTAGCCTACCTACCTAATTGCTCTATCATTAAGGCCCAGGTAGAGTTTCTCCACTTTTATTCCAAGAAATGAATGTGTTGCTTAGATGTTTCATTACAGTTTATAAGACAGTTTTAGCTGTCTTGGCTGTGTACACAAGAAAAATGTCCAACTAGTAAATAGGTTTTGCTAATCCTATATAATATAAATATGTGGCCTAAAAGAAGTTTTACCTCCGTTTCAGGATTGTGTCACTGCTTTCAACAAATCAACAAATAACGTTCACAGGGTTTAGATGCTTTCTGAAACTAAAGATAATCGTGCAATCTGCACATCGAGAAAAGTAACGGCATTCTCCAAGTGAATCGGTCCTTTTTTTCTCAGTCGTTTACCTCACTGAAACCTTCCACGACTTATATTTGGACTTGAATTGGCAGCCAGCAGGGGACAAGCAGATCAGCATGTAAAGTATATCAATACGTCTTTAAAGAAGGGGAAGAAGAAACCCCGAAGCTGAGTTAAGAAGTTGAATATACAAAACGAGCTGTTCAACGTTGAGGTGGATAAGGCAACGACCACATGGTTTTTTTTTTTAATCCATAAGGATACAAACAATGTGCTTTGAGCAATCTTTGTACCAGTGACTGAATAACACATTTTAAATAGTCAAGCCGCCTCCTCACCAGTCCTGCCAACCTGTTGTAATGGTAAATATGGATATTAGAGCCTGCTGTTCGCAGTGTGGATTTCTTATATAACCGACTCTGGATGTGTTTCCACTCTGCCTCCACCTCTCTCCCTCTTACACTTGCTAATTCTCTCCCCTTTGTCCATCTTCATCTCTCTCTGCTCTCCTCGTCTTTTTCCATCTCTCCCTCTCCCGTGTTGAACCGAGCACTTCTTCATCTGTATCGCATCAAGCCGAGGGCACAAATCAAAGCACAGCACACAGACACACAACACCGGCCGTCCCACACACTCGTGCACTCTCCTAAAGCCATGTCTGCCCCCCCCCCATCCATCCATCCATCTGCACACATCTATAACTCGTCCTCATCTCTATTGCAGTGAACACCCACACAGATTTCTGCACTGGGAGCGAGATGCAGATAAAAAAGAACAAATATAGTGGGTTTGATTCCAGCAAAGCATCGTGCAGGAAATCCACAGGAATAGGAGCGAGGGGAAAAAAACAGAAGAAGCGTTACCTGTTAATCACCACTCTAAAAGCCAGAAATACGACTGGTTACATCATCTGAAGTGGCGCTGCTGCTATTTTAGAAGGAAAGGGTTTTGGTTAAGGAGTTACCAATTTTAGAAATTCCAGAAAATATTTGGATGTTAGGAAAGGGACAGGATGTGAGGTGAGCAATACAAAAGAGGGGAAGTCACGCCGAGAAATTAAGAACGAACAGAGAACAGACATACGAGAAAGAAGAGGAAGTTAGAGGAGAGAGAAAGGTGAAAACCTAATGACTGGCCTTTTCTTTGCGCGTTTGTGTGTTTATGAGTGTGTGTGTCTGCGTGTACTTTCACAACGTAACAACAGTTGGCGGCCTACTCAAAACCCAAGTGGCGGTGCTACATACACACAAACACAATTCACAGAAGCTTTTCTGCTTCATTCTCTTCCTGCGTCTCCTTTATTCTCCACACAGTAAATGTGAGTACAGCAAAGAGGAGGAGGAGGTGGAGGAAAATAGGATAGGGAAAAAAAGAGGACAGTAAAGAAAGAGTGTGAAACCTTACATAATTGAGCCTGGAGGTAGAGAAGGAGGGGAAAAAAAGAAGGAAAGACAAAAAGAAAGTAAGAAACTCAGAGATCGCTCGCAGAAAGCAGACACACCGAGCTGCAAACAGAACTTTTGCGACAGCATGTGACACAAAGACGGCTGACAGCGCAAAACTTAAAAGCCACCGCGTCCAGCAGTTTTTGTTTCTCACAATTTAACATCACATGATAATTTCCCGCAAGAGGACTGCTCCCTGTGGCATTGATGCTGCTGCCTGACCACCCTGTGGTGAATAAACCAGAAATCCATTTTACAGCAGCGCGAGAGCCCAATCACACTGCAGTTATACCAGTGGAAACTGGCAAATCAAGTGCAAAGTAAATCTGTGGTGGTAAACAGTTCATTTGTGGCTCTACCCACTAGCATAACATCTTAATAGTGCCAGCTTTCGAGTAAAAGGAGGCCAGACAGAGAAAGGTTGGGGGGAAAGAAACAAGTTAGGTAGCTAGCAAGCTTCCTGTATCTGTCTTTTTTCCACTGCCTCTCAAAGACAGGCATACCTGTCAAGGTTGTCACACCATAGTACATAGAAAAGATGGGCATACCTTCCAGATATAAAAAGTGAACATTAAAGTGCTTGTAACCTAAATTTCTTTGAATAATTAGCAGGGAGCAGCTCCTTTGGTCGCAAAAACATTAACTTGTGGAAAAGCAGCCCTCGCCTCTATTGTTGTGTCTATCCATTTTATGCCGCTTATCCAGGTTCGGTCGCAGGGGCACCAGTATGAGAAGAAAAGTGCAGACCTCCCCCCTGCCAGCTTCTCCAGCTAATCTGGGGAGACACCGAGACATTCACAAGACAGTTGAGACACTATCCAGCGAGTCTTCGGTCTACCAGGGCCCTCCTCCCAGAAGGAATACCTCACCTAGGAGGCACCTCAATTGATGTGGAGATGCTTTGGTGCTTAGTGTATCAGGTGGCCGTCAAAGGCGGAGGCCCGGGTGTTCTGACCCCCGGTTTCCAGAACTGGCTATTATGTGACCACGGTGAAAATTTTGCTGATGTCTTTATGTGCTCAATTGGCCGTTTCGGATACCATTGAATAAAATGAAGTTCGCATAATTATTAGGGCCAGAAAGGAGGATTATCCAGGATATGCTAGGTGGCTAACAGCTAGTCAATCAAAAATGCAATGCCCTCAGTTTCACAGTCAGATCCACCAATTAACTGTTTTTTAGGGGATAGTTGTTTTATACTTTTGTTTTGAGAAACGAAATGAAAATGCAAAAAAAATGCTGTCACGTGGTGTCAAGAGCATGCCAAAGAAACACATGGTGATATGACTCTAACCATATAGATGTCACAACGCTGCAAACGCTAACAAAATGAAAGTGAATATATGAATGCTCTTGTAAAGCTTCTCCTTTTTGTTTGTTTCACGGGTTTTTTTTTCCAGCAAAAACTGCCAAGCGATGCAACTGGTTTTCAAGACACAGCTCGTTGAACAATCCTTAGCGTCTAACGTTGATTTTGTTTATCAAGATCTCAAGTGAGCCATCGGCCTGCAGCTAGGCCGGTAAACATGTAACCACTGTTTTCAACAGCTTGCCAAGATGATCAACATGCTAAACAAATAGCTGTCCTCTGTGAATACAAGTGAAGATATCTCATTGAGATAAGGTTGCAGAAATGCCTGCATGCACGGTGTACTGCAGCTGAAATAAAATGCAAACAGTTGCTGCAGTCATCGTACACCCGTATAGCAGAGGATCTAAATGTCAGCAATTTAGACTGAAAAAAAAGCTTTTAAGATGTTAATTGGTGGTAATTATTTGCCTTAAAATAGATAAATTACTACACGAAGCAGGTTAAAAATGTGGCTTTTTTCATTATCAGATGCTTCACAGCATTGATAACCTGTACTGAACTGTTACCGTATCATCTGCTCAGTGACGCATCATATGTCGGGTTATAATTTATGCTACTGACTGGCTGAAATATGAGAAGCTGCAGTATGTTCTCTGAATTGTCTATCTGACACCAAAACTTAACAGACTTCCATTTCACATTTGCTAAATACAGAAGCAAAAATGTGGATAAATAAAGAGTCGAGTCAAACAGGGTGACCCCAGGCAGCTTGTACTGACCCTAACCATTATAGTAATCAGTTCTAAATAAAGTTCAGTGTTTCTTCAGAGTCTGTTTCTATTTTAGTCAGGTAGTTGGTCAGACAAATTAAACCTCACTAAAATTAGAATCCGTCATCTTTACTATCAAGAGATTTGTGTGAACAGAAACGCTATCACAGCTGTGCTGAAACCTCACGTCCCAACAGCTGGTTTTTATCTGTTGCTGGTGGATATTAAGTACCGTAGAAATCGAGGGAGACAAGCTATTTAGAGGTTGAAGATTTTGGTTTTGTTTGAAGGGTATTTGAGCATGTCATTATACTGATATAAATGTCCCATTTACCAATAACGATAACAATATCAGACACGAGAACTAAAGGCTGAAGAACACAGGAAATGGAGAACAGGACATGATATCTAACAACCGCTCAAACGGGGACATTGTGGTTTTATGAAGTACACATCATTGCACCCAGGCTACAATTTTAATACTGAAAGAAGAAGAAAAAAAAAACCCACACACAAAAGGGTTTGTGTTTTTTCAGAGAGCATTGGGTTTAGTTTCTAAAAAAGCCTGCACAAACAAGCCGGTGCAAGACTCAGGTCAGAAACTGAAGCCAATTCACAAAGACGTTAAAACAGGATTACGCACGTCTAACAAACACTCTCCGTCAGTCCTAAAATCCATTCTGACCAGCAGAAACTAACAGATGAGCCTAACAGAGTCAGGCAGTTAACAAATCTCCAAGGTCACATTCATTCTGATAATAGGAACGAGAAAACTTTTAAAACTGGACGTCTATTCACGTAGGGAGACCGTCAGGGCAACATTTAATCTAACCTCATATAGTAGCACAAACAGCAGAATTACCGCAATGTGAGTGTCAACCAGTCAAGTTGCACTTCACCATCTGTGGAGACTTCAACCTTTGGATATAAAGTGTCTTTGTTGTTTCACATTAGCGTGACATTATGATTAGCATATCACCAGAACCAATACTTGTGGTACCGTTCAATATCAAAAGTCTGAACATTTCTTTGCTACTGTAAGTGCCTATACGCCAATTCCTCTGGAAACCAGGTGGGCAGCATACAGGTACAAGTATTTCAGCCTATCCTTACACACTGTGACATTCCTAATCAGCATCTTCATTTGTTCTGGCTAATTGTACGTAGTTATTTTTTCAGACGTTGCACTAATCTTGACTTGTCGACATAAAGTGTATAAAAGTTGATTCTGACTTCATGAACATGGACCAGATTTCTGGTCACTGTGTCCATGAACCTTGACTGCCAATTTAGCCGCTGTACCCAACTAAAAAAAGCTGTTGCGTCATGTAGCTGCAACAGGCTGAGGGGACTTGGGTCACCTTCGTTGTCATTGGTCTTTCAAGTCACCATAAACAGCACAAAGGAAACGGCTTTGTTAGAAGAGAAACACACAAAAAGGACTTCTAATTTTACTTTAACTATTGAACGTAGAGGAACAATCTGATGAACATTTACCTAATTTATGTTTACTTTTTCAGCTCATCTACAGGTCTACTATAACAGAAGTCATTGCCATGCAGAGTCATAAAAATCAAGGTTTGGCCAACATAAATGTATATATATTTGACACTCACCAAAGAGATTTTACCCTAACTGTGCCATTATTATTTCACACATAACACCATCAAACGGTCACAAATAATATGAAAATGCAGTTAACTATATAAGCGCCAAAAGCCTGTGTGGAGCCCTGAATGTGTAGGTTTAGTTGGAAAATCTCACAAGTTAAGTACCAGACAAGCGCCAACATGTCCCCTGCTGATCGTACAGTGCATCTAAAGCTGGTCTCTAAACCCAAACATATTTAATTAACACCACAGTCTCCACAGTGAAATGGAAATGACCCGCCCTGTGTTTCTGAGAGTTACCGCAGCATCTGTACGATTATTTAACAAATCACCGCTGAGGAACTGAATTAACCTAATGATGTCAGGATGTCATGTCACAGTTGATGAGAATTAGCGCCTCCTTAACAAGTGTGCCGACAGACCACAGCTCTAACAAGGAAGGTAACAGGCGGGGAACAAACAGAAGCAAGGCAAATAAAGCAGACAAGGAAGTGCTTATGTGGTGATGGCGTTCAGCTGTAACACGCGCAAAAGCCATAAAAAAAAGAAGACGAAGAAGGAGACATTTAGCCAAATGTCAAATTCAGCCAAAATCACCAAATATATATACATAAACACGTCAATACACACACCTGCATGCACTCAGAGAAATGAAGGGACACAAACTCATTAATCCGCTCAACCTATTGTGTTCACTGAAGCATAATCTCAAAGTCGATGACTAGCTTAATCTACAGCAAGTCACGTGACTCTAGTTACACAAACTCTAATCAACTTACACTTGCACACAAAAAACCAGCAGCCATTTTTGTTTTATGAGAAACGAGCTACAGGTCTTTAAAGCCATGTTTTGGGCACATTTTAGCTGTTATTTTCAATATCGCGGCAATTAAATTTGATGTTTAAGGATTCTGTCACACCAGCCTGGAGAAACTGGTCGGCAACCTACTGGCAAGCACATGTCACTGGAGGAAAAACGTGCAGTTCCCCCATCGGTTAGCAAGTGCTTGCTGGCTGGCACTGAATAGAATTGGTCAAAAAGACAGTGCTGCACCAAACATCACCTGTACTTTACATTTAAAGTACAGAGTTAACCTCACACACTCCACATTTACTCTCCAGGCCGAACTGAAATGGTATAAAGTGCGATGCAAACCATAAAAGGAGACCAGTCACATTCGAAGCAAAAGTCGCAGCTTTTGAAACATGTTGGTTGCAGCAGTACAGCGGGGTTTTTACTTTGAAGGCAAACAGTCTCCGTTTCTTTCTTTATCATTTCACTAGCTCTCGGTAAGTAGTTGCTGAGTGTTAATGTACAACGCTCCGTTTTCTATGGGTGAAGTTGGCAATCTAATAGCAACCGAAGCATTTTCACCTAGCCAGCTGCCTGTAGCCACTCACCAACTGGTCAGTAAATACATACTTTTACCCTAGTGACCTTTGGTTTTGTCTTTTCAGGAAAAAAAAATTA
>VURO01030805.1:3820-41116 GCA_015108175.1 Pelvicachromis taeniatus | reverse complement strand
GTTCCCGTCTGCTCCTCCAGCTTCAAAAAATCATTAATTTCTTCTTGAACACTGTTGATTTGTATTTTTCTTCTTTTAAAAGTACATAACAACTGGAGAATAATGATTTGGTTAGCCAGCTCAGATTTGGTTAGTAAACTCAACCAGTTTACCAGCTGAATTCGAGACTATGGCTCAGGTTTCATTCAACCTCTGACTGTGACCGGACTATGATCGGATTCATTCATGCATAATAACTTTGAATGCCTTCGTAGTCCATGTTTTGTTTATTAATGTATTGTTTGTTTATTTAATAAACCAACCTGGCTTTTGTCTATCTAAGGACACAGCGCTGGACCCTGGAGAAGATGTGGCCCTTCTCTCAGTGAGCTTTGAGGATGCTGAAGCAACCCAAGTCTTTCCTAAACTGTACCTGTCCCCCAGCATTGAACAGTAAGTGACACTTGTATGACCATATATGACCATGTATAATGTGTGTGTTCATAGTGATGGCAAGATCAGGAGGGGAAATTAAAAGAACATTTACCTAAATTTCACTCTAAAGTTGAACTTTCTCAAAAAAAGAATTAACCAAAAACAACTCTTGCCACTGATGTATCTGCTTCTAGTGCTTCCAGTGAAGACTTCAGAGTAAAACGTTTTTTGATAACTAACTTTTAATAGCAGCACACAGCTAAAGGTGATGTGTCCCAGCTCTGCACTTTGATTTTGCAGATGCAGGAGATAATTTCTGGATGCGAGTCAGTGTGCTGTGAATCTAGCGACTTATTATGTCACCATGAATAGTCATACATCCCAGTGTCTGGACTCATCAGTTGCTTTTTCAAAAACAATAAGGGAAGAACTAAAAAAAACGAGATTGATGACACACGGAGTCTGAGCTGAGGGATGACTGGATGTCTGCAGACATCTGGAGTGTTAACTGTGCGAGTGTGTGTGTGCGTGCGTGTGTGCGGGCGCGGGCTTGAATGTTTTCTGAGTCTGTGGGCACTGTGTGGGTATCGCTGCAGTGGGCTTCTTTGTTGAACTCTTTTATTTTTTGTCTTGCTAGATTCAGTGTATGTGTTTGTGTGCATTTGTCAGTTTATATTTGGGTGTGTGTATTTGTGCAGATGTGTGTGTGTGTTTAGATGCATGCATGCATGCATGCATGTGGGTCTTCATATCTCAAATGTATGTCTGTTTTCATGTATTTGAGTGCCCAGGCTTTGCTCTGAACACAATCTCTGTGTAGGTGTGGATGTAGATCTGTGTGCGTGTGTGTGTATGAGAGAGAGAGAGTGAGAGAGCCAGGTATGGGCCCATTCTGACCTCAGGGCCCCACAGTCTGGGCTTCCGTGCTCAGAATAATCTCAAGCTGATGTTTATTTACAAGCACACGCCCCGTCGCACCAGGTTAAGAGACCTCTGCTCCCTCCCCCATCACCACCGCCGCCACCACCACTCGTTTTCGCTCTTGCCTTTTCTTTCTTTTCCTCTCTCTGTCTCTCGTCCTCTTGTCTCAACATGTTTCTTTTCATCTGTGGCTTCTCTGTCTTGTTCTGCCCTTTAGTTTCTTTTTCTGCTATTATTAAATTGCACCTTCCCTTTTAGTGCTTTAAGGAGCTTGGAAAGAAAAGCGACTGGACTTGTGTAAGTTTCTTGAAGACATTTCACCTTCTGACAAGCTTCTTCAGTTCTAAGGCCAAATGGTGGAGAGTCCCAGGTATTTAAGCCGTAGTGGACGTTATCCCTTAAGAGGGCCGTTGACCCACTATTGATCATGCGTCTCACTACACGAGCCAAGGTGTGGAAAAGGGTGTGGATCATTATCAGCAGAGGTTTTGGGTGAAACCATTGCCTTGCCTCACCCTATCATGTGAGCCATTGAGATCAACTGACACGAGGTGTAAGTGGGCGTTAGGGGTCTGGGAAAGAATCAAGAGCCTTACCTTCTACTTCCTCCCAGTAAAGGTTGGCTACAATGGGTGACACTGGGGAGTCCGTGGCACATCCTTGTTTTTCTCTGTATAAACCCTCATTGTATTTAAAATATGTGGTTGTAAGGCAGAGGTCTAACAGTGTGCAGATCTGATCGAGGGCAAAGCTGGTTCTGTTTTCTAAGCCGTCTTGCTGTAGTTGTTTCTGACAGTCTTCACTGCCTCAGTTGTAGGTATACAAATGAAGAGAGAAACCACACCATCGTTTCATTTAGATCCATTGTAACTTTCTGGGCCTTATTGGTGGAGTTTTTGATGTGATGGGGTCCTTAGATTACCATGACCTGGATGACTGAGAGCCTACACAGACATACTTTTAGTGCTTTCCATTTCACTTTTACACATTCTCCTTCTCATGCTAGAAGACAGCTTTTCTTTCACTGTGCAGCTCAGTCACTAAAGACGATACGTGTAGACTCTCCCGTTTCCAGTCTGCTGAAAAGAGCACCACACAACCAAAAGGTGTCCTTTGCTGTGCTCCTTTTGTTCACATCGGCCACAAAGTCGTAACTTTCTGATCACATTGCATACAATGACTCTGGTATTACACACCATTCAAATACAATGAACTCGACACGTGAAATGTAACTCTATAGTTTAAGTCTCAGGTCTTTATATTGGAGTTCTCTTGGGGATCTTAGAGCTTTATTAACTGACTTTTTTCATGAGTTTCATCGTTTCATTGTTTCATCATGCAATTTATTGTTTTCAATAAATTGCATGCTCAAAATAAAGTTTTGTCTCACTCCCATTTCTAATTGTTTCATGTACTTGAAACCTTGTAAGATCTAACCACGCAAAATATGAGTTTTTTCCATTTTTCAAGTGTTGTTAAACTTTTGATTGGGATGTCTGTGAAGGTTCTCAGTCATCCAGGTCATCGTAGTCTAAGGAGCTTAGGAAAGGAAAAAAAAAGCATCTGGACTTCTTTAGGTTGCTTGAAGACGTTTCACCTCTCATCCGAGAAGCTTCTTCAGTTCTAATGTCAAATGGTGGCGAGTACCAGATTTAAGCCTTATGGGAGTGATTTGTATGATTTGTAGATAGATCAGTGTTTACCAATGAGTAAAAACGTATTTATCGCGATCAGTGTAGCTGGGCAAATTCAAATTGTTAGTAATTAAATTGTTTTCTTTAAAATTCTCAATTGTAACTGTACCAATTTAGATGCAGGTATAGCAAAAACCACCAATATTGCCGTTATTTTAAAGCATAAAAAATTGTATGTATACTTTACATTATTAGGCCAAATTGTTAGGCCACCGTATGTCGTACAAAGGGCTTCAATGCACTTTGGCATTGATTATCTAATCTTTTGCTCCACGGGGGGGATGAACACCATTATTCCAAAGATGCGTCCTCATTTTAGTTTTTTGATGTCTGTGATGGAAAACACTGTCTTTTTAGCTCTAAAACTCCCCTAGTAGTTCAGTTAAGTTGAGATTCGTGGACTTTGAAGACCACAGCATATGATTCACATAACATTTTCCTTGTCATAAAAAGATATTGTCACTGTGGAAAAGACCACTGGCATTAGGATAGAAATGTTTTATCACTGGATAAAGGTGATTACTCTGAATTCTTTTTTTTCTTTTTTTTTCTTTTTAATGTAACACTAGTCTGTATGCAAGCAATAATATGTGACAGAGAGCAACATCTTTGCAAAGAAAGAACTACCCTAACCTTGATGAAGCACTCTTTCATAGTGGTTGATTAATGATTTTATACAGTCGATGAAGCACTGAACAGAAACGCAAGTCTTTTTAATTCCTCTGTGTTCCTGACCAGATTCAATCACCTTGTTTTTAAAAGGATTTTTGTTTTGATTGACACTCCTGTGCACAGAAAATCCACTTGGTTGAAGAGGCTTTCATGCGAAGTGCTGTTGTGTTGTTGAAATCGTTTCCGTTGCATATGTCTGCCTGTTTATGATCAAGCTCTGCGTGTGAGAGAAAAACTGACCTTTCCGCTCCCTCCAGACCAGACTGAAGCTGTTGCAGTGCTGTTGGAGGCTCTCCTCCTCTGCCAGTTGCATGAGGAGAGCAGACAGGAGGTGGCTAAAGGCAGAAGGATGGGAAGCATAAAGTGGGGAATTCTGGCACAGGGGGGATGGAGAAGGGGCTGTTGCCAGCAGAGGAGTATGGTGGTAGATAAAGGAGGAAGACACTATAAAACAAACCCTGCTTGTGAGAGAAAATGTCGAGGCTTAACAGTACCGCATAAAGCCAAACTCTCATTTATCACCCCTCTTCCACAACTTAATGCTGCCTCTTTGTCTTGAGATATTTGCACATATGCATATCAAGGCCATCCATGAATATGCTCTGCTTACATGGTGTGTGCACCTTTTTGTCAGCTGTGTGGGAGTGTGTTAATTCATGACCCAGGGCGAAAATGTCTTCTTCACCGTTGTTTGAAGACAACCAACTGTACGTGTGTACGAGTTTGTGTATCAGTGCATTTGTGTTGCGCTCAACGTGGATGCTACTTAATTTAGCATGCAGATGTGTGAGAGCCAGCCTTTTTGCTGTACGTGTTATTATGCAGATCCGTTACCCTTGTTAGTTTCTCTCCATGTCCTCTCTGACCCTTGTTAGTCTTTGGTCATGTGTAGCTGCCCATTATCTCTCCATCTGCTACAGTGAAGAGGAAAAATCCTTGTGCCCGCACATTTGTGTGGTTTTCTAGGAAGTATTTGATGGACAGCAACGTTCAAGAGGTTCTGCATTAATCCAAGCTGCCACAAATGTTCGCGATATCTTATAATGCCAAGATAAAATTCACATCAAAGCCGTTTTGGAAATTGTTTAAATCAGTCCTAATTTTATCAAACGGTGAATGTAGCAGCTGACAAGTACACAGACTGGCTCAGCTTCAGTGTTGGTACAGGGTGTCATATCAACTACATCAATTCAGTGTCAAAATGTTCCAGGCTTCTTTATGTCTGCAGTCTTTCTGTCATTCTATCTTTTAATCATCTCATGAATTTTATGTCTCTGTGCTGGCGACAGCTGTGGCCGGAGGCATTCTGTTATCAGGCCGTGCCTTTGTCAGTCTTTCTCATCCTCTCGAACAACTGGAGGGAAATTTCTTTAAATTTGACGGCATTCACAAAGCCTCAATGATGCACTGATTAAAATTTGGTAGTCAAAGGTATTGTGATCTCATATTGGTCTCTTAGTCGTGAAGAGACATAAGTGCCAAATATCCATTTGGGGTTCAAAGGTCAGTTAGACCTCATATTCATCACCTTTTCATAAATGCTTTTAAAAGCCTCGTGGGAATTTCTTCAAACATGGTCCACTCCCTTGGACTTCTAGAGAATTGGGAATGAGCAGTCAGAGGTCTGGAAGAGGCCTTGAGTGGTTTTGCTAAAACTTTCTCCTAGAGCCACTGAGGGAGCCATTTTGACCCCATAGGAATTTATGTTAATGTTACAACCTGTATTGTTTACACCCATAAGGCTGCTTTAACATGAGCCAGAGCTAGCTAGATGCAATTGATAGATACATTTAGAGATCATTGTAGTTAGAAAAGAGGAATAATTACTGCAGGTCTGAAGGGGTCGCAGATGTTGGGCCCGTTGAGAAGAGGGGGAGAACCAGGCTGTGCAGAGCAGCAGGGGAACCATAGCTGAACTGAGCAGACAGTTCAGTGTTTGGAGAAATAATCCAAGGAAATGGAGTAAAAGTAAGAGGCAGATATGACAGACGTTCACTGATCAGTCTCATAGTTTCATAGTGTGGTTCTGTTTTTAAACCTTTTTTTATTTTTATGTTTCCAAAATGTTGTTACGGTACAGTAATTGAATTATTTAGACGTGTCAGCTACTGTGTTGTTTGTTGTAACCTCTCTCTAGATTTTACCTTTAGAGTCTCTATTGAAACAATCTATATTATTTCTGAAAACTAAATAAATTCCTTAAATTTAATCTTAAATACTTATTTTCGTAAAATCTTTCCTTGATTGCAATGAATTAAATGATCAACATCTTTACCATGAATGCGACTGTTGCAGGATAGCAGCAAAGTGATCTTCTTGGCAGTTTTGAAATGTTGGCCATTCACCATGCTAATTTACATCGTGAATACAGTAAGCCAAGAAACTTACCAGCCTGTGATCTCGCTTCATTTTGCACAGAGCACCTGCAGTTTTCAACTAAAGCAGGACACGGTGAAGCGGGTAGTCGCGCTGTCGCTTGTAACTTCTTATCTGACAGCCCAGTGTGGCTGCTGCTGCTTCTTCTTGTTCCATTACTCTCCTACGCGGAAGGCATTTCAGTTTTATTTCTCACTCATGCATCTCTTACGCGGCTCAGCAGAGATCTTTGTGTTTTAATCAGTCCACACCGGCTGTGTAACAGCTCACGTTTTACACACACTAAAGGCACGCACCTGCAGCCCAGCCCATAGTCTTATGCTTCAATCCCATTTTCTTCAGTTTTTCATGCATTACTACATTGATTTTGAATCCGGTTTTGAGGGCTGCCAAAATCCAACACTGTGCCTGAGCGCATCCTTTGGTGACACAGGCAGCAGACTGAAGCAGCTATTTTCCCAGCTGAATGCTTTAAATGTAAAGCGGTGGCAATAGGATGTTCCGTTGAATTAGTGGCAACTTCATATAGCTTTGATATGGTGCAAAGAAAGCAAACAAGATGAGATGCACAGGATTACACACTGCATTGTTGTTTAGAGTCTGAAACCGGCCAGGCAGGACCCTGCCGCTACCAATAAAGACAAAACGAGAGATAATTAAGTCATTTAATACACTTCAAGACATCTGCTGAATATGCTGGCTATGAATAGTACCAAAAACATGACTTTGTTAAATGGAAAAACTCTGTTTCTGCTGGATATCAGCTGCAAGCTGCAGGGCCTCTCTAACCAGAGCTGTAGCTCACCGAGGCTGTATCGCAGAAATCTTGGAGTCCGTTATCTGTCACGAAGAATGTGGCAATAAAAATATTGCAGACTCTTTAAAATCCTGAATTAACAACTGATTTAAGAGCACCTACAAATGTGTAATACCTCAATTAGAATTTAAATCAATGTTAAAGTTACTCAAAAAGTGGGAAGTGAAGCAGCTGTGGACAACTTCAGCTCATCTCAGCTTTGGTTCTGGTACCACTGGACCAATTACATCCATTCAGTGTCCAGACGTTTGAAGCCTCCTGTACCTGCCTGCTTGCATTACAACATTTTATCACCCTCTTCATAGCTTGGCCTGTCCGTGTATTTCTTAATTTACTTTCTCAACTTCTTAACTCTTGTCTCCTCCGTCGTATGTCTCTGTACCCACCCCTCCTCCGGGTTTTCACATGTCTGCCGCTTGTCTCTTTTCTCTCCATCTTTCTCCGCTTTTCTATCACTCTCTCTCCTCTGCTGATCCCTCTGGCTGATCCTCAAAGGGAACCGAGAGAGTGAGTGGGACTTAAAAGAGAGAGAAGCGCTGTGCTCTACCCAGCAAGGTCGTCCCTCGCTCGACTGAAACGCAGCGAGGAAAGAGGAAAAAGAAAAAGCACAACACACACACAACACAGGGAAAAGGAGAGCTTTTTCCCTCTCTCTCATTTTCTCTTTCCTCCATCTCTCAACTCTTCTCTCACATCACTCCTGAGTTGTTTGATATCTCACTTTTACTCTCCTTCAGCAGGGGCTCAGATCTGAGCACCGTGAACGCAAACTCGTAAGCCCCCTGAGCTACAGTGTTATACCTCTTCGTCTATTCCCTCTTCCTCTCTCTTTCTTGCTCTCCCTGTTACCTTTTCTTCCTGTGTCCATCAGTGTAATGTTCTCTGCCTTACAGAGCGGCAATGGGAGAAAAAAAATTGTTGAAATACCCCAACCGACACCCACGTTTTTACCAATAATGTACAGTGCGAGACTGTTGCATCGGCTCCTGCCTCTGATGAGGACCGTTTTGCTTCTTTTTCTGTAGAAATTATTGATTACGAGAAGTAAAACCACTGTTACTCTGTAGGTTCAGAGATGCACCTGGTTAAGATTCAGTCTTCATTTGTTATATAATGTTTAAGGGAAGCCTAGAAGAAAATATACTGTGAAAGGCATGGTGTCACGCTTTGTGGCTCCTATGCTTTTTCCTCCCTCCTCGTTTAAAGTAGCTGTTAAGTGTTAAATAGATGTAGACGTTTAGAGAGCGTAAAGGGGAAAAAAATAAGCTTTGGAGGCGTCTTTACACAGAATTTGTTGTCAAGCCAAATCATGTCTTTAATGACTTGTGTTGTAATGGAGGTCATGGTATGATCGAGCCTAGAAACGCGAGATTCAAGCATCCCAGTGAAACGGAATATTAACGAGTAAAGGCAGTAGTATGGTCACTGGGATTAAGTGCGTCAGGTGGGAGTATGCTGGTTTTATAAACAGTCAAATTAAATTCTATCTATTATGCTCATTTCCAGCAGCCTATTGTTGTTCTTAGACTCTGCGAGAATAGATTTTAATGACTCACTCTTATTCGACTTTAAGATCAAATTTATCTTATAGGTGTCTCTGAGTTTGTCCTCCATCTAAAATAAGGGCTTTTAGCTCCTACCGCTTTAAGCACAACCTTTGGTTATCTTAGGCCTACAGTTCTACTATATAGTCCGTTTGTATGTGCGTGCATGTAGAATATCTCAGGTGTCTCTTCTCTGCTCTCCACCTGCCATTCTCACACACAGTGGAGTTTTTCACAGACGGAGACAAAAAAGTTGAGGGGACAACTCTAGGTCTAAAAATTCAGTTCTGTCATCTTATAATGATGGATCAGTGTTGCTCCGCACACAGTACTTTCACAATGGCTTAAGCCTCCAGGCTCGAACCTGTATTCAGGCACCCTGCATGCCCAGAAATGTCTGTGTTACAAGTGGTTGTTATATGTGAAGGTGCGACATGAATTTATAGGGAGGCAGATTTAATTTATTCTGGAATACAATTTTAGTCTTGTTGTACTGACAAGCAGATGAGCCCTACATATAGTGAGTATCCACCACTGTAACAATGTACATATGAAGGAAAAAACAGCTCATGATCCAAAGCATACCACGTGATCTGTAAAACACGGTGGGGGCAGTGTGATGGCTTGGCCGTGTATAGCTGCCAGTGGCACTGGCACACAACTGTTTTTTGTTGATGTGACGTGGGACAGAAGCTGCCGAATGAATTCTGATGTGTTCAGAGACATATTGTCTGCTCAAATCCAGCTAAACGATTGGGCAGCATTTCATGATACAAATGGACAATGACCTAAAACATACAGCTAAAGCAAACCAGGAGTTTATTAAAGCAAAGAAGTGGAATATTGTTGAAGTCAGTCGTCTGATCTTAACCCATTTGAGCATGTGTTTCTCTTGCTGAAGACTAATCTTCGGGCAAAAGCCACAAACAAACAGCGACTGAAAGCCACTGCGGCAAAGGCCTGGCATAGCATTAAAAAGGAGGAAACCCAGCATCTGGTGATGTCCGTGAGTTCTGACTGTCATTTTGAACCAACATTTTATTTTCTGTTATTTAATTTGTCAATTAAGCAGATAAGAGACCTGGAGTTGATTTGAGGTGTGGAGCATTTGGAAGATGTTGCTGTGAACACATTAATTTGTCCAATTACTTTTGAACCCCTGAAATGAAAGTATTGTGTTAAAAAATGCTTTAGTGTCTCAGATTTTTGTGCAATCTTTTTGTTCAGCCCACAGAATTCAAGCTGAAAGTCTGCACTTCAACTGCATCAGAGTTAATGTACAGAACCAAAATTCGAAAAACATTGTCTAGGTCCATAAATATTTGGACATAGACAAACTGTAAGCTCCCTCACCTTGCAAAGCAGCAGGATTCAGACTTGACTAGACTTGCGAAAACACTATCAGAAGGGTTCAAGTGTCCACTTAGAAGCAAACTAAAGTCTGTACAGCACAGTCGGAATACTACAAGGAACTACTAGCCAATAAGAGCACGGCTACTGGCTTGCTTTGGGTGATCAGCCAATTATCAGCCAATTATTTTTGGCCCTTTTCCAAGCATTTTCTCTGGAAGGACTTCTCGGATGGTTATGCAAAAAATGTGCTGCTTGCATCTTTTAATAAATTCTTCATTGAAAAATGTAGACAGTAGAAACTACATGGGAAAAGCTGTGTAGTCCAATCATTTTGCTGCGTTGAATAAGGCTCTGCTTCTGGGGATGTGTCTGTTGTTGATCTACGGACTAACTCAAATATATTTAATTCTGAACACAAACTGAATGGGGGGGGGCTCAGAAAGCGACTAAGACCACACAGAGAAATGTAAGACTACATGCCAATCAGTCACAACATTCAAACCACCTGCTTGGTATTGTACTAATCCTTGGGCTGTCAGAACACCTCAGACTGTCTGGGCATGAGCTTAAAAGCTCTTTTGGTGACCTTTGAGGTCTGGTAACTGGATTTTTTCAACAAGCTCTTGGTTGCAATGTTGGGACCTCGCCGTGGGTTTGATTAGTATATGGGGAGTGTGGAGGTCTACTCCACACCTTTGCCACTTTGTCATGTTTTTTCACCCATTCCAGAGATGTTTTTGCAGTGTTTCTTGGTGCATTGCCTCTGCTTTTGGAGACCACTGCCATCAGGGAGTGTCAGTAACAATAGAGAGAGTGCTTGCTTTAAATAACACTTAAATAAAATACCTAATTTTGGACACAAATGGGTGTTTGTAAAGCATAGTGGTTTAATTTAAAAAAAAAAAAAAAAGAAAGAAAACAGAAAAAACTGCAAAACTACCACCATGCTTTAGAATCCCACTTCTGAATATGTCATCACCAGAAAATCCCAGTTAGCAGGTTTGCTAGACGACAGTTCCAGTTCAGTGTAATAATCCCACTTCGATGGTCGCCGCGCATCCACCTTAAGTGCCGCTGGTCATGCTGGTCGAGTGATGAGACGCGGGAGGACCGACGACAGCGCGGGGGGACTTCCGGGTCGAAGGTCGCCCGGCTACTATTGGAAACTGGCGTCTATTTGTTGTGACATGTTTTCAAACCAGCGTTTATTAGAAACCGGCATCAATAAGAGACAGGTCACTATTAGAAGATATACGGTACACAAATCTTCATTGTTAAACTGTCATTTTCATTCAGGTGTACTGTAGTACTTCAGTATGTAAGGAGATTGTGTTGTTACAGTTTGCACCGGCAGTAGAGAATTATAGTATTCAATATCGCTCTGGAGTCATTATCAAGAGATGCGCATCTGCGAAGGCTCAGTTCATTCTCATTTTATGTCTCCTTCTCCAACTGTTCCATAACCAGATTCATCGCCCTTTTCATTTTCACTTTTACTTCTCGTTTACCTGATTGTACTGTGCCCATGAGATGAGTTGGATACATCTCTCCTTCCCCCAGAAAACCTGCTGCATTGCATAAAAGAATCGAGTGGGCACCGTCTCTGCCCCCAAACCAGATTTAGGAGCCCAGAAAAATCAACACAGAGAGACAGTTTTAGGCTGCAGTGCACTAATGTTTGTGTATCTGCATTTGCCTTTAGGTGCCTGTGTGTGAGTATGTTACTGTGTGCGTGTGCGTGCATGCACATGCTTTCCTGCCTGCTGATGTGTGTAAGTTTATGTGTGTGGGTGTACAGTTTGTGTGTGTGTGTGTCTGTGTGTCCCTTCTCCTGGGTCTGTAGAGGTGTTTTATAGTCTTTGAAAATCTTTGCATTTCCATCAGATATTTTTCAAGGTTTTGTGAACATCTTGTCACAGTCAGAAATTGTCAGTCTGATAAAATAAATTCAGCACTAACCCAGCAAACCTACTTGACAGTATAAGATGTCAGTGCAGACACTTCGCTCACTCTCAGCAGCTCCAAGCACTGCCACTTCTTCCCCCTCCCTCTCTCCTTGAAGATGTTGTGTTTTTCTGTAAGTCTGTGCAAAGCGAGGTTTGTAATGCTACTTTACATGCATTTAAATCACAAGTACTAACGATTGTTTGGTAGTTCTGCAGCTCTTAATACAACTTTGATGAAGCAGTTTAGAGGAATGAATCACTTTAAATGCCGATGCCATGCATTCGTCCATCAATTCATCCGTCTTCTACCACATATCTGGGTCCAGGTCACAGGTGTCCCAAGCCAGCAGAGAGATGCAGGCTTTCCATCTTATCCTGGGTGTGTCAAGGATCATCCTTCCTTTAGGCATCCTAGTCAGATACTCCAGGTATTTGAATCACCTCACCTACCTCATTTTGATGTGCAGGAGTAGCATCTCTGAAGCCCTTCCCAAACTCCTCACCTTATCTCTAAACCCAGATGCCCTACAGATTAAGTTCATTTCCATCGCTTGTATCCAGGATCTCATTCTTTCAGTCACTACCCAACCTCGAGGCATAAGCGAGGGCAGGGATGTGGATTGACGGGAAAATCGACAGCTTTACTTTCACATTCAGCTCCCTGTTCACCACAGCAGACCAATACAGGATCTGCATCACTGCCAACGCTGCACCAATCCTTCTGTCAGTCTCCACTCTCCTCTCACTTATGAAAAAGACCTTGAGATACTTGAACTCTTCCACTTGGCAGTAAGTCCTCCCTGAGCCAGACTGAGAACTCCACCCTTTTTCCAATGAGATAAACGGCCTCAGACTGAAAGCATTTATTGTCAGTCTCTTCATAATCAGATGAAAAGCACCTCAGTGTGATCTGGAGGTCACCAACTGATGAAGCCAGAAAAACTGGATCGTCTGTCAACAGAGGTTATCCTGAGGTCACCAAACCAGAAACACTGCCGTTTGTCTGCACACAAAAAATCCTGTCCAAAACAAATTATGAACAGAGTCTAGATGCATGAAAGAAAAATGAAAAATTAGGAAGATCACATAGAGGACAATGTTTATTAACATGTTTATTTCCCAACATTTGGTGAATTGTTATTTTAACACAAATGAATTGAAGATCGAAGATATCAAAATGTACTGAAAAGGGAGAATTTTCAGATGATATATATATATATGTAAATTGTTTTGACTGGTCAAATAGACTTTATCAGATACCCGATACTGATAGCCGTGCTTTTGTCATGGTGCAATTTTCTATCTCTTCAATCAGATCCCCTAAAAGCTGTTTAAAACTTAGCTTTAAAGCTTTCTTTTTCTTTTCCCCCTTCAGGTAAAAAAAAGAAATATAGAAATAATTCAGAAATATCAGCTAAGTTGAGCATGTGTGGGTGTTTGGTCACATTTGATTAGCACTAGCCTGGCAAAAACAAGAATCTCCCACAGCTGTCATCAGACCAGCATGCAGAAGTGAAGCCAAAATATCGTTTAGTGACAGAAATGGCAAAGTGAGGTCATTTATGAACCCATTAGAGTTTATACTTTTTTTAATACTTAAATTTTTGAGTTCTATCTTTTTCTTTACCATGTGACCGGCCATCAAATGAAACAAAAGCAGACTCTAAAATCCACAATTTCAAATTTCAATTTCTCAAATTTATATTAAACATTTAAAAACAATGACAAATTTGAATTAATAAAAAAATATAAATATTAATTTATTTTTAAATTATTTTTAATTTAAATAAGGCTTCTTCTGCCTTCTTCCCTCCGTTATTGTGCAGTCAACTGTGCTGCTTGTCCTTGACTATGGAGATACTATGTGTGTATTATCACAATGCCCAAGCAACACTGCAGCAGTTAATCCCCTGTATCAAAGTGCACGACACTTTATAATTGACACATTTTATATTAATCATTTTAACAGCATTTAAAGGATTTCTAGATGTTTTAAAGTTATTCCATCTTTTCACTCAAAGAGCACTGCTATTCATCATTCATCTCTCCTCTCATTTAAATCATGTAGCAGCACTTCACGATCCAGGGAAATACTTAGACACCTTACAGACTCACCTTGGTACATGTTGTTTCATACATTGTCCTACACTCCCCTCGGAGATCTTAGATATTCACTGTTTTATAGGATTCAATGTCTTTGTTTATTGTGTCATTGTCCTCATTTACAGAGAGACAACAGTCAAAGAGTTTAGTTGCAATGAGACTGCTTGATTAAATAAAAAGTTTGTGATCTGTTTTTACAGTAGAAGTGGAAAAGTCACACTTGTGTAACTTCCGTTACTGAATGAGGGCGCAGTTATAAAGAGAGCTGTCTGTTTAAAGTCAAAGTGCAGTCAATTCGTCTTTACAACCTGCAGGTGTGCTAAGTTGAGGTCGCCTGAGCGCAGTCCCTGCATCCAAAATGCACAGGGCCTTATTCACACACTGTGCATGTGCATAAATCATGTTTATATAAGCACAAATCTGAAGATCATTTGTTTGTATTCTGCATACAGATTTAGAACTGCCTCAGACTGGATGTATGCGCAAATCATGGGAGCCAGACTGTCAGCCGAAAATATAAACATCTTCTCAATAAAGAGCAGCGAGACCGCTAACGCCACCATCATTCAAAATGTTTTCATGTCAGCTAAAAATAGAAATTGATAAAGATGAAAGACTTTATGACGTTTTACAGAAGTTTCATATATTTGCTTGACAAATCAAATGTGTGCTGTTTTTTTTTTTATTTATAGAGACAATCTCACAAATTCAGAGTAAACTATTGGTGGAAAAACTAAAAATGTGCAAACACAGTGCTCTCAAAAGCCCAAAAGAGACTTCACGAGCAAAAAAAGCATTGCGCTCGCATATAAAAACCATTTATCAAACAAAGGCTTGCATCATTGCTGTATTTCATCATTTGAACTATTTTATGGATGTTTTTCAGTAACTGTTGGGCTGACAGATGATTAAGTCCTCATCCCCTGCCTGCTTCTTCTGCATTTTCTTTTATTCTTTTTTTTTTTATCAGCGACTTTGTGAAATGCATTTCTTTCATTTTATGGTTTTATTGAGCCACAGTCCAAGTCTCAGGTGATTCAAAATCCACTGCGCTGATTAAAACAAAGCCTTTTTCTTTCTTTTTTGTTGGAAAGTGGTGACTTCTCTAAATTCCTCCTTAGACACTGTTGTTTAGGTTTCTTCAGGCTTCTCTTTTAGAACAACTTCAGCGCTCTCTCCACTACAACCCAATCTTCTTTTAAAAAGGGAGCTGTGCTAATGTGCAGATGGCGAGCACTGACTTAGAACGATTGACTAACATGTGAATGGGGATGCAAACAATATTGGCTGTTGTACACAAATTTGTGTGTGTGCCTATTTTGCACACAGGGGGAGAACAGATCTGCATGCATGTTAGTGAATGAAGCCCAATGGCTTCAATTTAATTCAATTCAATTCAGTTTTATTTATATGGCGCCAAATCATAACATCAGTCGCCTCAAGGCGCTTTACATTGTAAGGTAGACCCTACAATAATACATACAGTGAAAAACCCAACAATCACATGACCCCCTATGAGCAAGCACTTTGGCGACAGTGGGAAGGTAAAACTCCCTTTTAACAGGAAGAAACCTCCGGCAGAACCAGGCTCAGGGAGGGGCGGCCATCTGCTGCGACCGGTTGGGGTGAAAGAAGGAAGACAGGATAGAGACATGCTGTGGAAGAGAGACAGAGATTAATAACAACCTAAATTCAGCATGAAGGGAAATATTTATATTTAATCTCATATAAGCGAGTGTGCCTGAAGCTTTTTTTAATCTGACTGTACAAGAATGGATGCTGACAATCTGACAATATTTAGCCACGATGGTTACCTGGATTAAGAAAGACTTCTGCTGCTATGGGCCAAAGGTGCCTTGTCTGGTCACAGTGGAAAAGTAGGACCTTTGATAGTTCAAGCAGCACACTCCTCTGGGCCTCAGATGACTTTCCAGGCTTTAGGAAATGAAGAAGGCAATCAAAATGGAAATGTTACTGCTTTGAAACTACATTTGAATCTGAAAAGAGTTCTTCTTGGCCTCATCTTTCACTTTGATAATGAATCATAGCTGCCCTCTTTCCAAATGAGCTTTTATCCAACACTGTCACTGCATTGCCATACACACCCTATCTCCCTCCCTCACACGCACACGCACACGCACACACACACACACACACACACACACACACACACACACACACACACACACACACACACACACACACACACACACACACACACACACACACACAAACAAACCAAGCTTCGTCACCATCCACCTGAGTCACAGAAGATAATCTCTCTGGTTGATGAAGTCACAGGCAGCCCCGTCACTGTACTGCATGTTTACATGACTGCATGTACACAATCTACTGTAAATATGTCATACAGTAGGTTCCATTGCTCAGAGGGTTTGTGTTAGGCAGCATGTCTCCGTGATGACTCCAGTGTGTGTGGGTAGTGTTGAGAGTGGAGTCACCAGTGAAGACAGAAGCGGGGACTCTTCAGGGTGCCACTTGGAAAGTAAAACACCATTATGTCTCGATTCTGAGCCCACCCACAGCATGCTCATGTTAAAGCACTTTAAAGCTGGAAGCCTGATAGCACAGACATGTTATTAAAGAGACAGAACAGTATCAGGAACATTTTTCTAACCCATGTCTTACTCAAGATGTGACCCAGATTGAAAAAGTTTCATATCATATCACTTTGGTCAGTGTTTTCTCACCCCACCAGGGGATCTCCGCTGACATAACACATAAAGGTCAGCCCACTAATCAGGGGGAGTTCTCAGTCTGTGAACACTTTATTTCACATGAAGCTTGTCTGTGAAAATGATCCATAAAGGTTATTACAGATGGGCCTGGGGACTAGAGTTTTTAACAGGAAGCTTGTGGTATAAACTAAGGCAGTTGAAAGGTTCCCAGGTGGGAAAAGTCCAAATAAAAGCTGCTATTATAGTCTAGATATAGTCTAGATACTAGATGCAGGTAAATGTAAGGAAAGATTTGAAGGTTTTGGAATATATGAAGGAGGGTGTAGCTTTTGAACTTCTGACTGTATTTCCAGTTACCACTTATAACACTTTTCCTACTGTTAAAGACCTCCTCCAGTCATATTAGACCAAAGTTGTCACAAAATAGGTAAATAATTAAATGACAGAGAAGTTCCTCTTTGTTTATTTAACAATGAGGCCACAATAAAAATAAATAAATACAAATTGTCTGTGAATGAATAAAAACGTTAAGTTTTGTAATTGCAGGATCATCTGGACATTGAGACAAAATAATCTTTTCTGTAATTTTACACATTTATTTATTTGTTGGCAGATTTCTTTCATTTGCTACAGCAGTATTTCATATAGAATATAATTTATAATAATAATAATAATAATATAGAAAAACTGTGACATATTGTTAAAATTACATAGATTTTTCTTATATTAATTGGGAATAAATGTGCATTTAAACATTTTTAAACTGATAGAAAGGAGACTTTTGCTGGTTTAGCTCACTTACGATGAAAGTGGGCTGTTTGTGGCCCACGATGTAAAATGAGTTACACATCCTTGGTGTAACGTATCTGCAGGGTCTTCATTTTTAGACATTTTGGGCAAATTTTCTAGATTTTTTTTATTTTGTGCTTTTTTGAATGTGTCTTCTTGATTTGTCAGGTGATTCAGCTTTTTAGCTTTTGTTCAATGGTACCTTGATGAGCTATTTTGATTTGTGAAATTCTGTTTTAGGCCCCAGTTACACAAGACAAACCTAGTGATTGGCTGACAATCCGCTGGTAAACCTGGTGCTGCTAGGGAGAAATGTGTACCGTATATCTTCCAATAGTAGCCCCGGCGTTTATTCAAAAAATTATTCGGCCGGTCCGGCGTTTGTTGGAGACCGGCTCTTATTCCCTTCTCAGACGGAATGGACGTTTTGACTTTCTTCCTTCCTCGATAGCATCCGATGACAAAGCATTTTTGACACGAAAAGGTATTTGCCGTATGATTAACTGCAGGAGGGCGGTAGCCCAGATGGTACGAAAAGGGTAGTAGTGTACGGAAAAGGCGGTGGGTCATTGGAGATCGGCGTTTAGTACAGGCCGGCGCTTAAAGGAGACCGACTACTATTGGAGACCATCGCCTATTTGTTGTGACGTTTTCAAATCCGGCGTTTATTAGAAATGGGCGTCAATAAGAGACAAGCCACGTCTAGAAGATATACGGTACTTTTTACAGTCTCTGTTTCTGATTTTCATCACACAATTTTTGCACTTTTCACTACTGCTCGTGAGCAGTTGTTACCGTTTACAGACAAGACATTTTCTATGCAAGCTAGGGGAAGTTACATCAGTGACTAAAGCGATCGCAAGAAATTCTTTTTATGCGGCACCCTCTCTGCGATGTGGTTCACCTTGTGACAGCCAGAACCCACTCGCCAAGCAGTCAATGGCGACTGCCAGGGAGTCGCCAAATAGTTTGTAGGCCAACGTGACTGAGGCAACATTGAGCAACACCTCTTTATGGAAGCTATTTTGTAGGTGTTCAGTTTATACTGCTTTGGTTGGTTTCACACAGGAAGTTATCAACTTTTAGGCTAAATAAAGTAAATCTGATCTTATATAAGGAGGTTTTTTTGGTTCTCGTGAGCACTGAAATTAAACTTGTGGCTCTACGTATTCATGTAGATAAGAGCATTAAAGTAACTGCACAAATAAGTGTGCATAGGCATTACAAAATAGCTGCTAAGTGGTGAGATTTGCTTCTAAGAGGACTTTGGTCTGACCCTTTTAAGAGATGGATAGTATGGCCATCTGAGCCACTGCTGTACTACCTTTCAGCATTTTTTTTTTATCTCTCTTTTGTCTGCTGAATGTCTAACTATGTATATTTCAAGTTTCAAGCTATTTCCAGAGTTTAAATGATATATTTTTGAAGGCCCTTACTCCATTTAAGAGTGACTAGTGGTTTTAGTATGGCAAACCAGTATAACATTGAGTAGCTGAGCAGACATTGAAATTTCAGTTCTTCTCTATCAATAGCCCCATCAGCACAGGGCCAACATTACCTGGCGACCACTAGTCATTTGTAATAATTGTGGAGGTTAATCTTGTAGAAATCTGACATGTCCATAATTTGTAAATCTCTTTCCTCGAGCTTCTTATATTTACTGAAGTTTTGCATAAGACCTTGTTGTCAATGTTAGTGGAAGAACCAATCTCTAATCAGCTTCCATTCCAATGATTGTTCCCGGGGTAAAACCGCTGAAATCCAAAATGCATCTCATTTGTTCCGATGAATGACGAACACACCACCATCTATTTTGTGCCTCTGTCCGCATTTCCATCTGAATGATATGGAGCTATTCTTAGATCTGTGGGAGGATAGATGGGCACCATTTAGGTTTTCACTTTCAAAGGCTTCTTCTCTCCTCGCTGCTGTAAGCCATTTTCAGTCGACCATTTGTTGGTGCACGGCGAAATGCGCAGGCTAATGCTAATTATGTGCACAAAGCCTACTGTAAATGGTGGCTTTGGAGTTCTTGAGAAAAGGATTTTGACAATGAAAATGGCTTCATGACATGCATTGCTTCTCAGTGAATAGCAGCTCATTAATATTCAGCCCAGCATCTGTTTCATAAAGCAGATTTGAATCTCTCTGGCTGGGTGTGATTCTTATCTTTAGCCACTTTTGGAAACTTGTGACTCCTGTGTGTGATATGATGCGCTATCATGAGAATGTGTTTCTCTAAATGCATCTCTACCACTGTATGGAGTCAGGAGGTGCAGTCATTTCTGGCCTTTTCCTAACCTCTGTTAAGACCGTTTTTCTCGTAAGAATTGATAGGTCTCGGTCATGACGGTAAGGTCAGCTGCTTCATGAGGTGCTCCACCTTTCCTGCTTACTACTCCCACAGCCTTTCGTTGTATCTGGAAATTTTACAATTTTGCAATTCTTGTGTATTTGTCACTGCTGTTCAGCTTGTAATAATGAGAAAATGTGGAAAATATTTCTCATCTGGGAAGATGTGAATGATGTGATGGAATTGATGCGGTCATAATTTTTGACGTTTATTATAGGCTACATTCGCACTGCAGAGCATTAAGGGTTTTCTTTCTTTTGGCATTGCAATCTCATTTTTAACATGAGGTATAGCACATGCCATATAATTTGTGAGCAGATGACAGTAATATCACTAAGAAAGGAAAGCTACTTCTTAGTTATCCCCACTTTCTTGTCTATTCTCAACTTACTGTCCAGTAAAGGATGAATATGCTCAAAAAATTAGAATAGATTAGAAAAACAGTATGTCCCTTAACACCGGCTATACTTTACATTTGAGCTGACTAGCTGGGAGTAGCAGCCCTGTCTTATAAATGCTGTTAACTGGTGCACCACCACCAAAGGACACCTTGCGTACAACCGAGACAAAGTGGCATTATGTTACGCCCTGGAAATAACAGCTTGTTGATGTCTGCATCAGTCACGCTTAACCTGATAAACTACCACTTCTGCATCACTTTTAGAAGGACATAACGACCTTTCTAAATGTCCCGTGACCGCTCTGCTATAATGAAGAATGAACTAAAAATAGACAACAAATCCCCCCTCTATGTATCTTAAAACAAGCATTAAAAGTCAATAAGCAGATTCTTAAGACCTTTAACTCATCCTCAGGGTATTCCCTCTGTTTTCCCCCAGATCAGGAAAAAAAAAAAAAAAGAGTGAGGGAGTGACTACTCTGGTTGGTTAGTCACTGGAGAGCTGCAGCAGCAGATTTCCTGATTAAGCAAGCATGAGCTAATCACTAATGGAGCTGTGGTGCGGGATTAAATCAGGAGCACGTCAAAATAATGATTGAACAAGTGAAGGAGAATGAAGAGGATGCCACAGGCTCGATTTGCTCTTTTTTGTGTGTGTGAGAGACAATTTCAGGTGCATAGGAGCAAATAATTTTGGTTAACTTTCTGTAAAGTGGTCACATGTGGCTTGTTTCAAAGTCTTCGCTTTATTTGAACTACATTTTAAATGTGTTTTTGGGTTTAAAATACTAACAAATATTGTAACATGATAAATAATTTACATGTTTAATGAGAATTTCTAGACTGACTGTTATTGTTGTCTTTTCCCATCAGTGCTCTGGGAGGCTCGTCAGCACTACATATACCAGCGTTTCCCAGTGGAGGATGCTTAATTGATTACGTCCCTCAAGTGTGTCAGTTACTCACCAATAAGGTAAACGTGTTCACCATACACCCCATTAGTGCTGCTAGATGTTCTTTGTGCTTATGTATTGTTTTACATTATTTTTAACCCTTAGTGTCTTTGTATTTTACGATCAAAATTCTATACTCTGTGTGTGGGTGTGTGACAGGTGTGTGACTCATTTATTGCATATTTGTAAGCCTTAGTGCAGCAAAGCATTCATCCACTGATGTCAGGCTGCGTGTGCATGTGTGTGCACGTGTGTGTGTTCATGCACGTGTGTCTGGCATCTGCCAGCGTGGGCGTACTGGCCAACCTCCATAGGCTGTCTGAGGGCTCCTTGGCCTCTGCAGGTTGACAAGTAGATATGCAGTGTGGACGCGATGTAATGCCACTTCCCTCAAGGCAAATGCCCATCCCCCCCACAGCCTCTCAGACAAGCACACAAATAATGCACACAGGCATACCCTCTATCTCTTCTGCTCACCTGGAATTTCACCAGCATACTATCTGGAACGTTTACATCCCTTGATGACCTCCATGTCTTCGGTTGTTTAAGTCACAACTGCCCATCCCACTTCCCTGAAAAAGGTCACAGCCTTTGCTTGGAAATGGAGTCTTATTCATAATGTAATTATCACTTTTTTAGAAAGCAAGTTTAAAAGAACTTAAGAGTGTTTGCTCTACTTTACCCAAGCAGCACCTTCTGAAGCCAGTGTGAAACTGCAATTCCTCTAAAATACACTAAAGTGTACAGCTTTAGAACAACAATAAACAAGCTTACAGTCTGTATAGTTAATTTTCCCATTAAAACAACTGAATATTTACATATTCACATGTTAGAATATTATAATTATACAATAAATAGGCTGCAGACACAGGTAGCTGTAGATGGTAGCTTTCAGCTAGGCTTCAGTTCAGTTAATTCGAGTAACTGAACTGACACTTTGACCCTGTTTGTTTTGTTGGTGCGTTTTGGAACATTTTAATGGAATTATCTGAAACATAATATGGCTTTTCCATGCAGTTAGGTTGTGTTCCAATTTTAATAAGTTCACATCGAATATTTTATTAGTTTGGTACCTTGTGGTAAAGCAGAATCTTGTTATCTCTTCCACGGATGACACTTTTTATTGATTATTTGAACACATGTAAATGAAATGCAAAAATACTGTAATAGTTGCAGTGTGTAAGTGTCATTTTTTTAAAACGTTGATAAAGACAGGAGTTCTAATCACATCTGGGAAGAAAATTCATCCTAGAATATAGAACATCAAATCAAAATCAAATCACTGTCACATCACATTACTGGTACAGCACATGTGAGTGAGCAACATCTAAACACCAATGTTGTTTGGTAATTTTATAGCCATCAGCTGCAGTTATAAGTGTTAAAATATGATTATTGTCAAATGTTTGGACACAGAAAGACACACCTGGAAGATCCTGTCAAAGTGCAGGTAAAAGGAGATTTCATAAACTATTACTTACAGCCCGTGTTGTGATATAACCCTTGAAATGTTACACAAAATACACACTTTTTGAATAATCTTCTGCAGTTCTTCATTAGGAAACTAAGATATCCATGGTACCAAGGCCTTCTTGTGTTGCTTTTGTCATGGACATTAAATTGGGGCCATTTTTCAATCATGTCTGTGATATAATATATAACATATACAGTATATATAAAGATTGTGTAAAGTTTTGGTTTTAGTTTATAACAGAAGTAGTTTGTTTGTAAGCCCTGAAAGTTTTCACATATGAAGGTAAAATTTTGCTTAAAAATGTTATGAAGAAGAAAAAGAAAGCCAATTTGAAAAGGCAAAATTCTAACCCAGTTGTGTTTAGTCCATTTCAGAACATTTCCATGGTAGATATATTAGACACTAAGATAAAATGATACATAGCTTCATTAAAAATCACATGATTCTGAAGGGATCTTGTGAATAACTTTAGATAAATGAAAGGATTAAAAATGAAGGGGGACCCAGAATAGATCCCTGGGGAATGCCATAAAACACAAGGGTGGTAGAGGAAAGCAGTGTAAGAGAAAAGATATGTTATAGGTGGAAAAAAAAAAGCAATTCCAAAACACATCAGTCAGTAGGAGTGTTGCTTTTCCAACAACAACTTTGTAATTAGAAACCAGAGTTGTCTGTTATTCAAAACAGGCAGAAGATGTTAGCAGAGACACAAAGCACAATTTATATATATTGTCTGTAGATGTTTTTCACTTTTTTAACTGAAGCCAACAATCATGTTAAAAGGAAAAAAAAAATACATTGTTCTAACATCTCAGCTTCTCACAGTCTTTTTAAGGGCAAGCTGTGCAGTCATTTTATCTTTTTAACACCATCACTTATTTACTCCCACTTGTTCCAGATGTGAGGATTGTATCGACAGAGCTATACTGTCACATACCTCAGCTGTGAGTCTGACAGCTGACTCCGCTGGTTGACGGCAGCACCTGGCGTCTGCGTCGCTCAAAATTTCGCTCGTGAAAATCCACTTCTGAGCCTAATAGGCCCTGTGCAATGTATACATGTGATTATCTTATTGAAATTGATTGAGTTAATCCTTTAGTTGCTGGTCGTATTTTTTGACATGATGGTGATAATTAGATTGAGAGACTGACACGGAGTATCTAATTATGGGAAGAGTGTAATAAAATGTTTCGAGTGTCTGCTTCAGCTACACTCCCCATTTTTCAGGTGTCTCTTTGTGTGTTAAAGATCATTGTTCATCTCTTGTGAGAGCACTAGTGTTTCTGCAAAAGGGCCTGTTCACATCTACTGCATTCTGTTTCAACATATATGTTAACAGGGTCAAGATTACAACATTCACATTAATGGCTGGTATATACTGTGGCTAACCACAGCTTTTATAATGGTCGGCCTTCACACCATAGATGTCCTGTGCTTTGTCATCCTGGATGTTCTTGAATGAAAAATAAAAAAGTACACCCTGACATTTCTAAGGCTTTACATATTGGGACATAATAGAAACAATCTACGCCTCCCCGGGTCATAAAATAATTTCAATACAACCTCAGATTGATATGATATGTTACACTATAACATTATTTATTTAACAAACGCTAAAGAAGCATTGTGTGGGAAAACTAAGTACCGGTACACCCCATGGTTCAGTAGCTTGTATGACTAACTTTAGAAGCAAAAACTTGAGGTAACGGTTTCCTTAATGACTTTATCAGTTTCTCATAGTGTTGAGGTCAAATTTTGGCCCAGTCTTCTTTACAATTTCACTTTGGTTGGTTTAGGTTTGTGAGCATTTTCTTATGAGTTCTATGAGTAATATATGTCGCTCTTGGGTTTTGGATTGATTCCTGAGCATTGCACAGTGAAAGGAGTGAATTTTCTGGAAATATTGGCAACTGTCAATATTTCTCTCTATCAACTATGACTGTATTTTAAAAAAAACAAACTAACAAAAAACCCCAAATGTCCATGCAAGACCTAAAAATTCTTTAGCTCAGGACAGGATTGAGATTTGGATTAAATAACAGGTTTCATCTGATCACATTTATTGATTGATAGTCCTAAAACGTGCGAGTAATACTAAAAAAAAGCTGTCATATAGAAACTTTTAACACTTCACACGTCAGCGAAGCATAACTTTCAGGCACAGGATGAATGTGAACGTAATGATCAATGCTTTAGTCTCACTGAAACTGTATTAACACCGAAACAGTAGCGGTAGCACTAGCCCAGAGAGTGCCCATCGCATGAATCACCAGGCTGATTAATCTACACAGTGACTTCTTCACTTTATACGAAGAAGAAAGAAATGAGCTGTGTGAGTACATTTCCCAGCAGCTTGAGTAGACGGCAAATTCAAGAGTGAGTCACGATATTTCTAATATGTGGACATGTTTTTATAAAGTGTGCACACTTGTTTCTGTCACTGACACATCATAATCAGATCTTAATTATTCCTAAGTGGAAATTAATGTCTACGAATGTATTTGTCTTCAAGTGATAATTTTTTATGATCACCTTTTATTGTTGTTGTGGTGAGGTTAGGGCCACCATGGTTTGGAATTGGTAATTGTGGATGCTCAGTGGATAGTTTTGAATACTGGATGAACACTTGTCATGTTTCTCATGGACTTGCTGAGAGAGACCACTGCCACTGAAGGGGGCTGGGTGATATTTGTCAGATGGTAAGACTTAAGAAGTTCAGAACAGTAGCATAAATGTAATGCAATACAACCACAAAAAACGCAGCTCCCAGTTTAAAATCAAAGATTAAAAATAAGCCTTATCAGGCTGGCTATGTTAGCAAATTTGGCCCACCCAATTGGAATTTCCTTTAGTTTAAAGGCTAAAATGTGTTTTTACATCCCGTTTTTTGTTAGCTGTAATAACAGCGTTTTGTAAATAAGTATTTGTGTGTATATTTAGATCTACTTGTGGAACTCGGGGAATCAAAAGTCATTGATGTTCAAAATCAATTTGCAGTCAAATATCAAATCAGTCGCACTTTAAGAAAGCTGGGGGTGGTGTGAATGTGTGCGAGGCAGAGAAGTGATTTCTTAATAACGCTGCAATAAGCACTTCCGGCATTATTGCATCACTCCCCACAGACACCTGCACAAACACAATAAATGGATGTGCGGGTGTCATGGGTGCGGGCAGGTTTGAATACCTGCAAAACAAGATCACCTTTCTTGCATCACTCAAACCTCCAGGCAGCCAATGGAACGACTTGGCTGCGAGTCGCACATTCAGTGGGGGCAGGAAATCCTTTCTCAGTATGGGTGTGAAAGTGCAGTGATCCACACTTCCCTTAAAACACACACACACACACACACACACACTGAGTGTAACTACATAAACAGCTTATTGAGTATGTGGCCTTGCAGCTTTTGAGAAAGCTAAATTGCCGCCTCCACCGTTTCATGTAAACATAATTGAACAGGAGACTGAGTCACAATGTGTGCCTGTCTTTATGAGTTCTTGCAGGGATCACACACATACCACTGTGTGTTTCAAAGATTACTACTTTCACAAAACGTTGTCATTCATACAAGGTTGATGAGTAATCACAAATATTCAGTAGCAGTGGGTAACACCATCTCCAGCTTAATCACGATACATCCTGTCCTCAGTGGAACCACGTACTTTTACTACAGGCTTTTGACTGCTTAGGGTTGGGACGAGTAATCAAAAGAGTCTTTTTAGTCGTCACATTTTACTGACACCGATATAACCTCACATAATAGTTGCTGAGGAAAAGGCTCAGTCTCTGTTTTGGTTCATCCTTCAGAAATATACTAGCTAAAACAAACAGAAATTTAAGTTTAAACAATTTATAGACCAACACTACAATAAATGTGCATACAAGATGTTAAATATGAGGTTTGACCTCCTCTGGCCATGTTGGAAGCACCTGTCACCTGTTTAGACATGGACTCCACAGTAATTGCTCTCCATTCCTGGATGAGTGCAGTCTGCAGCTGTGCCACGGCAATTAATTGTGGCCTAACATGTCCCAGGCATGTTCAGTAAGGAGACATTTTGAGACTAAATGCTAGCCAAGGAAGTGTCTGGATTTGCTACTGATTCCAGAACAGCCTGCGCTACTTTGAAAGTGCGGGGGTGTGGGCATTGTCAAGATGAAACAGCTGCTGGGCGGAGTGATGCCACAAGTACAGGTTGAAGCATCTCGTCTCAGTACCTCTGTGCAGTCAGGTTTCCACCAAGCGCAAGCGGATAAGAGATGTTGCTGTCGTGGGCAAGGCTGCAGCAACAGCTCGGACACACATGCCAGCATCCAGCATGCCAGTACCGCTCGCTCAGTGAACGTCAGTCAGTTGCAGCATTTTGTGCATACAATGTTGTGTGTGTGTTCTGAGATCACTGGCTTGAGAATGCGGCAAACTAAACCACCCCTGTGGTGTACAAGTGAGTCCATTTATGTTCAGTAAACAAATTGCCAATCCCTCTATTGACTAAAAGCAGTCAACCAAAACGGGAAACGATTCACAGAATATGTCTGGGCTTTTCTGAGAGATTAAGGTGACATTCTAAGAAATGGATTTAAAACAAATATTGAAAGTGTTTTTCAGTAGTGCAGTATTAACACTGAAGAAATAACCGCATTCACTATCTAGAAGCAGTGTTTCATAGCACAGAGAGTCTGAAATATCTAACACAATTAGCCTTAAAGTGAGCACTGCAGCGTTTTTGTTTCTCTGAAAAACAGAAAAAGACTGTTTAGACAGGAAAAGAATGTCATGTAGAGGCATTATATAAAAATGGAGACTAGAGTGAGGAAATTGTGGAGGGTCTTTTCCTGTTACGTTTGACAGACTATGTCAAACTCTCTATGGCAGAGAGCTGTTAACAACGGCTTATTTAGCTCTCAAGTGGTAAGCTGAAGACTCCGGTGACATTTCAATACTCTTGTGCAAAGACTGCATGTAATATTACTTTTGGGCTCAGAGCAAATAACACGTTCGCTTTTCTTAATGTTGGTCTCTCTCTGCCACGGCATTGTTTACGCTCTGGCTGCTCTCAAAAGTCTTTCCTCTCCAGCTCAGGCATCAAAGGCCAGTGCCAAATGCAGTTAATGCAAGTGATAAGACTAGGAACAACAAAAACAATGTTGCTAATAAGTAAGGAGAAAGCAGGTTATGGCTGAAGTTCAATGTTTATCTACCAGTTAAGTGATGATGAAATGGCCTGTTTTTGTTTTCCGTGCATCTTAATGAACGTGAGCCCCAAAATCTATTAGTCATTTTATGCACCTCCAGCTACAAACTCAACAAATAATTAAATGCTTCACAAAACAGTTTTGGGCCAACTAAGATATCAAGATCAGGTCTTTTTTTTTCAGAGAGGGTAAACCAAACCATATACCCAAATGTTAATGGCTAACCTCCTGTTTGTCTTCTTTCTAAACATCTACTGTTATTAGGAACAATTCGTTAGCCTCATAATCCTTAGCTCATAGTTGTTGAAGCCCATTAGTTTTTTTTTTTACTTTGTTTAGATCCAAAGTTGCAGCATTAATATACCTTTTGAAGTTGGTGTGTCGTCTTTATATTTATATTTATATTCTAATAACAGCTGGGAGAACAGCCACGTCAAAGAATGTGGAAGATTTTTGCTTTTGAGATCCTTTGGAGCACCTGGAAACCAAAATGGCTAATGACATGAAGTTCCTCTACTAAAATGCATTTTTAAGTCTATCTCCAAACAGTACTCACACACCCATGATCGCTTTAATCGTTCCTCATGTCCATACCGAACAGCAAATTGACAGGTTAGAAGATTGATTTGAAAGTTATTTGAAAGTTATCTTAAACTGCCTTAAGCAGTTGCATTTTTTAACAGATTGAGGTCTGTAGATTTTGTCCCATTTTGGGAAGGGATTTCTTCACACCCAGTATGGAAAGGATGAGTGATTACTACAACAAAATCTCTTTCAGTGTAAATATGGGCATGTGAGAAATTTTTTGAGCTGTTTCCACCCCGCAGTTTTGGTGCCAGGACCAGACTGTATCTGTTAATAAAACTCGACCTGTCGCTGCTATTTTGAGAAGGTCACCAATCATGGCACACTTAGCTTTCCAGAGCTACCCAGATGGCTAAAATTGAGAGGCCACCTAGTGCTACTGTGACTAAAACGGATGTAGATTTGTTGGGCTTCATTTTCTAGTCTGCTGACTGGTTGTTTATGCTGTTATTCACTCTGATTAAGAACTCTGATTAGAAGGAAGTAAAGAATTCTCACTTTGATCTTCTACTGATGGCAGCGACTTTCTCTTTCCCAACCTTTAACGCTTACGGCCCTGAAGCTTTTTCAGGCTTCTGTCTGAAAGGTTGAAACATCCTGCTACGGCTTAGAGCTTTAAATGACAACACGAGGTTCAGAAGCAGAACTTTATCCTGCAAAGGATCTTTTATTTTAAAAACTAACCAGATTCTGGTCATATTTCCTGTTGTCTTCACCTGCTTTGTGCAACTTGATACAGCCCCTGACAAAAAAAAACAAAAAACAGGTGCCATGTCAAATGACGCAAAGCAGAGAGATGCTTCTGGGATACTTCTGAAATGTGGAACAGCACGTTTGTTTAATTGTAATTGTCTTGGTTAGGCCCACTGCAGGCAGGACGCGGCACAGTTGTGCCTGGTGTATTCACGGAGGTCATTCGGACAGACCAAAAAGTTTAGCTCAACCACTCTCCTGATAGATCGGCTGATCTCAATGAAAGTCCATATCAACACAGGCCTTGATTATATTTTCCATATCAGTGACTTCACTTTGGGTCCAAGTGATCTAAATTTCCACCAGCGAACACAAGGGGTCTGTGCAGACGTCCGTGTGCCTGCTTATTTTTTGTGAACTTGCAGATCCATCAGCCGACACTTTACATAACAGTGCACTAGCTGCGTAACTCCCTATGTTGCATATTGAAGTAGACTTCAAAGAAGTATAACTGGAATGACTACTTGGCCATGGTGTCTCCAACTGTCTGTGTCCATATCTGCAACAGAGAATAAACAGGGTTTCATTTTTAAGAACGTACCGCTCTATTCATAAATATCATAAAGGACGATTTAAGTTCCTTCTTAGCCATCTTACAAGTGCTGACTACTGCAACCCGCTTCGTAGCCCACATCCACCCCAGCTCCTCCGTTTCACTTAATTAGCATCACATCTTTTGTTCCTCTTGACTATTTTGTTCTATACTGGGGTCTTGTTCCTCTCTCCACCTCCAGCTTTCCATGTATACGTGTGAAAAGATGGGGAGGTCCCAGATGAGAGTTTTGCAACCTAATTTAATGATTATAGATTTTGATTACTGTGATCATGAACTGCTGTTAACTAAGGAAGAATGACCAAAAGATTGTCATAAAAAAAACTGTCATGTAAAATCATTTGGTAAATTGACAGTTCATTAAACTTAAATCATTCTTTTCCTGCTTGTAAGCACACAGGCCCTCAAAATACGTAAAGGGGTGTTGAAATTTGGCACTTTTTGAGTCACCTTATTTTTTTTTCAAGCATTTTTTGGGCCCTCTAAAAACTTAAGTAGAGGAAATAGCTGCACTAAATTTTCAGAGCAGAAAGGCACATTTAATCTCTGGTAAAAACGTCATTGAGATGGAGTCTAAAGCGGAAATGTTTTTTGTTTTTTTTACCCCAATGATGCTGCCTTAGAAGGTTTTTTTGACTTGTTGTTGACTGGTTGAAACCTTATAAGGACCTAATTGCGTGATTATGTATCTTTAATTAAATTAAAGCATGTCAGTAACGTGTATATATGACTTTCCCTTTATGTGATTGTCTTTCACAGCCATCCCTGGTCATAAGTGAAGCTGGAAAAAAAATATCTTGAAAAGGCTCTTTTTCTTTCTTTTGTGCGGTGGATGAGTCAGATAAGGGTTATCTGCTTTGATTGAGCCCACTGAATCCCTTCTGAACATTTCTCTTCATAAGTTGCTGCTCATGTTCAAACACGGTTTGCTGTTTCTGTATTTTCCTGTACTAAGGCCTTCACTTTGCCCTGTCTAGGTGCAGTATGTCATCCAAGGCTATCACAAGAGGCGAGAGTACATCGCTGCTTTTCTCAGCCACTTTGGAACGTGAGTCATGAAGCGATCACAGCACGTGTGTGGCGGTCATTAATTTGTTACTGTAGACATGAACGTAATCGGTGTGTATGTGTTACAGGGGGGTGGTGGAGTATGATGCTGAGGGATTCACAAAACTCACCCTTCTACTCATGTGGAAGGATTTCTGCTTCTTAGTGCACGGTAATTACATTTTTATATATATATAGATATATATAGCACCAATTCACAATAACAGTCGTCTCAGGGTGATGTATACTGCAAGGTAAAAGCTTCATAATAATAATAAAGAGAGAAGACCAGCGTCAGGTGTTCATTCTTTTCTGTGTCTGCACTTTGTAGTGGACCTCCCGCTGTACTTCCCCAGAGACCAGCCCACTCTCACCTTCCAGTCTGTGTACCACTTCACTAACAGCGGTCAGCTGTACTCTCAGGTGCAGAAGTCATATCCTTACAGCCCACGCTGGGATGGCAACGAGATGGCAAAGAGGGCAAAGTATGTAGCACCTGCCTCGTAAAAATGCACATTATTGTAATTATATGTTATGTGAATATGTTGAACATTTCATACACCGTTGGGGTGAAACTCGGTGGACGTACAATAATATATTAGACCCGTTACAGACAAAAAAAAGTCAGATAAAAAGGACTTTTGGAAGGGAGTGTAATACTCTTAAAAAGAAAAACACAATTTTACAGGCCAAAGTTGAAATTCTCAGATATTTAACCTACAAATAGCTAAAAAAAAAAAAAAATTATATTCTGGGAAATTAAATCAGTAAATTTAAACACGGTATATTGTCCCCTGACTTAAAAAGGGTACAATATTTACTTACTTATGTATTAAGTAAGTAAATAAAGTAGATTTTTCTCATTTCAGCATGTTTCAAAATGTTCCCAGAAATGTATGACTTGTCATCTCTGGAAACATCCCAGCTTTTTAACATTAACTTGTAAAATCATAATATCTGAGGTGTTTTTCTCCTAAACCTGAATCTGGAATTTTTTCTTTTTCTTTTTTTTTTTTTTTACCCCCCTTCCCAGATTTCTTTTTTCCTTGCTGTGACCCTTTATTCCTATTATTCTACCTTGTAATGTAATCCAACCTTTTTTCATTCTGTTTTATCTACAAAGTCCCTGTTAGCCTGTTTCAGTCATTTATCAAAAATGTTGTTAAAGATTTAACTACGGTAGGGCAGGACATTGTCTTATGGATTGTGCAGCATATAGACCATCTATTGATATACATATTTGACCCAACCCTCAGTACACATAAACTAGCCTGACCTTGTTTGAGTAAATGCAGTGTTTGCTCTTTGTATGTTAAAGGTTAATAACTACTGTAAATATTGAAAACAGAAGGCAACGCGTAATCTCTTGGCTGAGCAAAGGTTGTTTAAAGGAAAATTACTCGACGTGACACTTAGTCTCATATTTGTGGACTTTTTGTCTTTACCCGGTTGAATGATGGTGTTGTTGTGGCAGATAGCAGATAGCTTGACCTTCCCAAAGAGTCACCGACAGAGTTAAGTAAGCATTCCACACACACATCTTCAGGTATATCCAAAATGCAGGTGTTTGTTTTGATGTAGAAAACTAAACTATTGATTTAGTCTTACTGTAGATTTTTGTTGGTGACATTACAGTTGCAGTTCATCCTCTAAGCAGTTTTAAATGCCACTTTGTGCATAGTTTCAGTGGTTACGGGTGTTATTCAGATCCATGTTAATGGAAAGGCCTCTACAAACTCCTCCTCTGCAGTGATACGGCAGGCAGACTCTCCTGCTTAAACCCAGTTATCATTTTCAAACAGAGATTGTTTGAACAGCTGAACTGTTACATCTCCTTTTAGCATTACTGCTGCATGGAGAAACTTGGCATTCGAAGAATCCTGAATAAAAATCTGCGTGAGACTTGACTGTTGTCCCGCCCCATTGCCAAAAAGCTATTCGACAGCTTAACAGGCAAATGTACAAAAGAGTTCCTGGAACAGGCCCATGGGAATCAAAAACCTTGACTGGTTTAAGTTAGGCCGATGTCCTGTTCAGGATTATCTCCTTGGGCATGTCCGGGCAGCTGCTATTTTTACACTGCTATCCGAAAGTGCCCCTCTGACCCCCTCTGACACACTGCGATTTCACCACAGACGTTAAACTGGTGCAGACAACAAGCAGCAGCCACTCTTTCAAATTAACGTGAAGTTCTTTTGAAAGCTCCGTCTCAAGGCTACAACTGAGCAGTTTTCAGGTGAAGAGTCCACAGTTTTCAAGCCTGCAGGCAGCTCGTCGGATCGAGAGCGAGAGCAGGAGCATGCTCGCTGTTCCTTCAATTTATAAGGTCGTGCACCATGAATGCATCTCCTAGGATGTGACATTCAGTTGACGCAATCATAACGGTGCAGCACAGCAGTGTGCTATGAAATCACAGATTTTTCGGGGGGGGGGGAGGCACACCAATACTGTGTTTACTCGCTACGTACTTACATTTAACCAGTTTGCCGCCTCAAGACTTTGCCCACTTCCTGAAATTGATAATCAAGAGGGGTCATTGAGGGGTAATGGTTGTGATGCAGTGGAGGAGGTCGGGAGAGGGTGTGAAAACATGTGAAGTGAAACGATGAAATCAGATTTGACTGCTGATTCTGCCATTGTTATGCCCCTGTAAACTGATCTCTACATATGAATATGTGGAATCTGTTTTCAAGGAACGATAGTTTTTGCACTTCTGGTCATGTTTGGGCAGGCTATGGTTGTGTGCAGATACAATTCCTCTTGTAAAAAAAAAACTGTAAAAGAAACATTAATGGAAATAGACAAGGCTGTTGTGAAACGGGAGGTTTAGACATCCACTGGCTACTGTGAAAGCTCAGTCAGGTTTGACGATGGGTTTCCAAATTGATTGGCCAGTGACCAATGAAACAAATGTTATATCTCTGTTCCCTTTACATTAAATAAGGAATTGGTCTTATCAAGCTAAAACCTAAATTAACAGAGGCACGAATAAGCTGATAGTCGAGAGATTTCCTTTTAGAAAGTGATTCAGTGAAGATCTGTTCCTTGAACTGTTCCTGTGTTTCCCTTTAGAGTTGAGGTACACAATGTTGTATTTTATGTTGAATTGTGTTTGCAGGAAATAAAAACATTCTCCCTTTTTATGTGCACTTTGCTGCACACTGGGACTGACCCAGTCAATTTGTCAGATGCTTTGAAGCAGTTGAAACATAATTATTGTCACAATTTCTTATTGCTCTCTGTCTCCCAGGGCGTACTTCAAGAGCTTCATCCCTCAGTTCCAGGAGGGAGCCTTTGCCAATGGGAAGCTCTAGCACTGCCTGGCTTGATGACATCCCTGGAGAGTTGCCCGTGGGAGTGCGTGCGTGCGTGTGTGTGTGAGTGTGTACCTGTAGTATTCGTGCTGCAGCCGTACAGTGATAATGAGAATATTCTTCTCAGTCAGTACCTTCAATTTTTATTGTAGTCGATCTCCTGTTTAGTTGGCCAAAAACTGGCTGTGCTGATGAGTCAGTCCAATTAAAGGCCTTTATTTTGAAAACAAATGCCAAACTGACTGGAAATAATCTGACAAGCTGTACCGTACTTGTACAAACTGTTCCACCCATTTAAGTAAACATTATTTGTTGCATTGTGCCACTGACACCTGATGTGAACATGTGTATACACGAGTATCTTTGTGTTCTGGTCGTTTGCCATGCGTTTGTCTAATTTGGCCCCACTATTGATGTTTAAATGATCTGTGACTTGCCTTTTAACTGTTTAAATGCTTTTTGATTTCTGTGACAATGTCTTTGTCTGACATGTTGGCAGTATAAAACAAGTTTCTCCTGACAGTGTGTAATTGCTCTATCATTTGACAAGTATAAGTGGTTTTTATACACAGCATCCATCTTTGACGTTGTCCTTTTACTTGATTTATTTAAAAGCATAAGAATTGAACAAAAATAGACTAAAGAGCATTGTAGACGTTAAGACGGCGTGATTACAGCAGTATTGGGTGTCAGGGTCATTCCGTGTTCATCTCATCTGACCCCAGCGCCTTTTTATGCAGTAACTTTTGTCTGGTTAATATTTTTTTCCTTCATACTGTGAAATTGTTATGAGCTAAAGACCCTCGGTGTACAAAGGCATGGAGAGAGAGAGAGAGAAAGAGAGAGAGATACTATATCATTGCATCTTAAGTGCAAGAGATGTCCACATGAAATTTGCAGAGCTTAAAAACACAAAAAACTGCAACCATATCAATTTTACACCAACTCCAATCGGCGTCTAAAGCCAAAATCGAATTTTGGTCGGTTTGATTTTTTTTCTACAACCAACTTTGAGCATTGTTAACGTGGGACAGATAGTTTCAATACTAAAACTGCTCCAGTTTATTATCTGTGACACACAGTAACAGACATAGGTAGCCTGCATGTTCTGATTTCTGATAATCCACCGGACAAAAGTGCATTTTGGGTGAACTTTCGGGGGTTAACTGAGGTATTGTTTCTGTTACTCTATATCACAGACATTAAATTGGTGCAGTTTTGCTGATGAAACTGAGATGTGCACCAGAAAATGTGGCTTTTGTGAGTGTGTCCAAAATGGATTTGTGCCTTTTCATGTTGATTTAGGAAGTTATGTTTGCTCAAACATGCACAAATTAACGGTGTGAATTAAAAGGCGACAAAATTTCAACCCACCCTTTTCGGGTGTCTAACTCTGAAGATTTTCACAGTATAATTTAACGTAGCTTCACTAAATATACTAAAGATATTGTTTCTGAGGAGTTCAGGTAGGGAAATTCATTTAGATTTGATTGACTTTATATTGAATAACCTGCTGTTAATATTAAAGCAGCTACATTTGGATTTAATGACATTGATCAGGCTTTTTTGGGGGGAAAATGTATTTCATGTGAGCAAATTTGTTACATATTTTAACTATGACTTAAAAAGTGTTTAAAAAAAATATAACAGAAGCACCGAACAAAACAAATGAGCATACACAGTAATATTATCAAGTAAAGCATTATTATCATTATATTCACCTCACACAAATACATTTTATATACAGCACAATACTAATCTGGAGGGGGGGAATTGGTGTGTCTGTCCATTTCAAAACCAATTAATTTGTCTGTCAAATGCAGTTGCACATGCATCACATGTCTTTGCCTTTCCCATGGCAACAATATCATCAATATTTCCAGGTCTGGCACAGAGATATTCTTTCCCTTAGCGCTCAAATGCGCACACAGAAAATCTACCATGAATAACTCGTTGTTCATTATTTTAGTTCGAAATCACTCTCTGCCCTCCAAATGTGTTCAGTGGTACACCTTGGTATCTGCAGTGTATTTCAAACCCCCACAGATGCTGTTGTTTTTTACAGGCCCTCAGTGTGCTTGTGTAATATGGAGCCGCAGCACAGAGGATGAGAGAGTGTGTGTGTGTGTGTCTGTGTGTGCCTGAACGATGCAGAGTGTGCGCTCGCTTGTTTTCATCATTAAATACGAGGGTCATAGTTAGGGGTCCTTCCTGGCCTGAGGCGCAGCCCTTTGCTATATTTATTGTTGGTAAAGCAGCAACTGTCAAGTCTAATTGAGAACTATAGGGTGAATGTATCTGGGGCATTTAATAGCATCAAGGCTCTTAATAAAATAATTAAAACGCAAGATTCTTTTTGTCTTTTTCACTGCCCCGCTCCATGTTTCTTGCTCTAACCTTTCCCGACCTGCTTTCAGAACATCTCAGCCGCAGGAGGAGCTGCTCTCGTTTTGCAGAGCTTGATGGGTGGGGGTTTCAGATGGAGGGAGTTGGGGGGGAAGCATGACAGGGAGCATCTTTAACGAGCACGAGCGGAGACTAGTTTAACTCGACTGTCATAACTCGAAAGGTAGCAATTGATTTTCCAATAGTTTTGAATCTGAGTGCAGGTTTGGCTCTGAGCTTGAACCCCATCCCTGCCAAATAACGCGCTGCCTTACATTAGCTCAAACACAAATAGTGACTGAATCGTTAGCAGCTTACATCATTCCGCTCAATGCCAACCGTGCCCGCGCAAACGGTAAATTCGCCCAACTCTTGAAGTTTCCCCTCAGCCGCTGATGTTGACCCAACCTGACATAAGCCCTTTAAGTAACTAGTAAACAATTCCTTCCAAAGTGGCTTAAACGGTGTCACTGTCGCAGTGCTTAAGTCACATTTAGTTAGCCTCCTCCCTCAGAAGTGTCTGCGCCCAAACATGGCTCACCTTTACACGCTTTTAAGCAACTTAACGTGGATTTATCCGCTGTTAATGATCCTGTAAAGGTGCTGCTCGGCGTACCTTTTGAAGATGTGTTTCTCAGCCCCCTGATTCACAGTGCAGAGGTCTGCCAACCCTCCGAGCTAATGCTCCAAATCCACTAATCCAGCCGTCTTTAAGAGATCTCAACGGCAGTCGGATGGAATAATTAAAGGCTGGAATAATTAGCTCGAAATCTTTGGATGGGGGATGATTAAATTGATGAGGCTGGTTTTCATTTGATTTATTTTTTTTTGCTTTGCCGGGCTAAACTCTGATTTAAGGCGATGACTGAAGACAGGTCGGTCATTTTTTTATGGTATTTTCTGAGATAAATCGCCGACTGCACTGCAGCCTTGCTGGTGGCGAGGAAGTTAATAAGCACC
>VURO01030797.1:0-10739 GCA_015108175.1 Pelvicachromis taeniatus | reverse complement strand
CATCGGATGGATCCTCCAAGACTGTTGGAACAACAACAGTGATGGTTTGGTGTGGTATATGGGGCACAACCATAGTGGGTCCATTCTTCATCAATGGAAACCTCGAGGCCACTGGATATTTGACATTGCTACATGATGATGTGTTTCCCTCTTTATGCACTGAAGCTGGCACGTTCCCTCAGTTTTCCAGCAAGATGGTGCACCACCACATTATGGGTGCCAGGTCCGAGCATTCCTAGATGAACAGTTTCCTGGAAAGTGGATTGGTCGTCGTGGGCCAGATGAATGGCCCCCAAGGTCTCCCGATCTGACCCCCTTAGACTTTTATCTTTATATTAATAGTACAGATAAAAATAGAACCAAGGGATGGCCGGAGGCACTAAAGTATCACCATTAAAGATGGTGAATTATCTGCTGAGCAAAGCAACATAGTTATACTGTGAAAAATTTGTAGTTATACACTTTTTGTCAGAGTAAACTGACCCCTTTACTGAATGCGGGTGTCACAAATCTAGGCTGCACTGCCAGCCAGACTAATTAATTTAATTTCGTATCTGCGCAGTTTACAGATTTTAAACAACTCCGTTTAAAATATATTTTCATTATGAGAAGAATGGGATTAAGAAATGGCTCTTTAACATAGCTCCAATAAATGTATGGCTAATGCTTAACCTTGTCCTCTCTCTCAGTTTTAAATGCTTTTAAGTGTTGGTGAACTGGGCTATTTTTCTCTCTCATTTAAACAACTGGCAATTTTGTATCTAATATTTAGGAGCCATTAGAAACCAAACACCAACTGCAATGCTATCATATTTTAAATAGTGCAGAAATATGTGTGGTATTTTGCCCTAGATTAATTTGCTGTGTGTGGCTAACATTAGCAATGCTAGCACCAGCAGCCCATCTTTGTAAGTTAACATTAACACCTTGCAGAATGAATTTACTAATGGCTCCATTCATAGCATATCACTGCTTCCTACCTTGCTTATTTACATCTTCCTGTTCTGAAAGGATGATGTCTAATTAGTTGCAATAACGAAAAGCAAGCAGAGTTTGTGGTGCTGGTTAGCAAAGGTAAGAACATTTAACCGTCTTCCTACTTGCAGACATCCTTAACGGCCTCGGCTCTGGCCACCTGACAATAGTAAAGCCCATTAGGTGGTCATCCCCATAGTTTAACATCTAGAGTTACATCCAATAGCTGTTTTCTTTACATGGTGATTATATATTTAAATCCCTATGATGCGGTCCTAAATGGCAGTCATGCCTGCATAATAATAATGTATACTTTATTCATCCTGTAGGAAATAAGTCCGCTGCATTTAACCCATTCACTCAGTGAAGCAGTGGGCAACCACCAATCCAGTGCCCTAGGAGCAGTGTGTAGAGACGGTACCTTGCTCAGAGTAACGTTCGGTGGATTTGAACCCCCGACCTTCCGATCATGGGCCAACACTCTACCTGCTGAGCAAATGATAATTAATAGAAAGTGAGCCATCAGTTTCTGTACCACCCGTGTACGTAATAGTCTTGGCCTGGCGACCCTTGTAAGGCTCGTTTGGCTCCATCACTAAAGACTGTAGACATAAATCTTTAAACACATTTCTTTGCAGTGTGGTATACATTATGTAAGTGGGACAGGCTGCTTTCAGATAGCAGTCTTTTTTACTGCTTTGCATTAACTTAACATGGGTAAAATCAACCTCAGAGGTCCCTGCTATCTTTCTGTTTTATATCACAGGCAACAATGGCAAGCTTGTCATCTGCTTTAATCCTCAACAGCAGGGATAAAGTAGTTACAGTAGTTGTGCAGATAGTTCTTCTTCATGCTTTTATCTTCACAATGTATCTTAGGAACCAAGATCATAAAGTCTTTAAAGATGCACGTCAGATTTAAATCTAGATGTAGCCCAAAGCAAAGTCCTACCGTATTAAACATGCGGTAATAGTAGTGAAACTACAGATGATGTCATCTAAAATGCTTAGTAACAAGAAGTGGCGTCCTCAGGAACAGCTGGCTGACCTCCTCATCAAAATTCAATAAAAACTTTATTACCCAAAACAAAGCAACAAGTATCTTGAAGGAAGCATGTAGAGAGGGTAAAGCTAGGCCTTTACACAGAAGACGGAAAAAAACATCTGCCTGATGTTAAACATCAACTTCCCGTTTCGCTCGTGGCACCGGTGATAAGATAACCACGCAGGTATTTTAAACATGGCCGGAATGCACGAGTACCATCCACTTAATTCATTAAGTCGGAGTCACAGGTCTTTGTAGTCGGAGGTAATTAGTCCCAGAAGTAGAGCCTAGGGCTTTTAAGGCAACCGCCTCCCTCTCCTGCAGCTTTTCTGCTCGGCCTGTGCAGAAATCGCCGCGTCTCGTTTGTCAGGCTAAAGTTTTAGAAGCTTCTAAATGGCTGTGATTAAAGGGCGCACCTTTTTTTGTGGAGTGATGTGGGAGGACTTCTACCGCTTACTGGTTTCTGTTGGGAATGAAGCAGCTGTGCAGGTGAACTGCTGGGCGTGTAGAGCTTCAGTTCAGGCCCACAGACCCTTAAGCTAATGCTGCATGCTAGTCGCACTGAACAGCTGCAGCAACAAGTATAGTTTGATAATGTTAAATTGGTTATAAATGTGGGGACGTTTTAAACATCTTTCAAATATGTTCAGTAGAAGGAAAAAGAAACGTCTGTGTGAATGTTTGCTATCGCTCTGTGACTTTGGAAAACAAGACCCACCTTGTTAGGAACATGTACTGTAACTTTTACTTTTAAAATGACATTTCTTTCCTCCTTTTTCTTTAAGGCTCTGAAGCCATCTAACCACGCCACCATCCAGAGCATAGTGCGAGCGGTGGGCGTCGTCCCAGGCATCCCCGAGCCGTGCTGTGTCCCCGAGAAGATGTCTTCCCTCAGCATCCTGTTCTTTGACGAGGACAAGAACGTGGTGCTGAAAGTCTACCCCAACATGACTGTAGATTCCTGCGCCTGCAGATAGTTTCTTTGTCCTCCCAGGCCTCATCATACACACACCTCATGTCATAAACACCCAAGAAAAAAACCCCCACATACAGCCAAAAAGACGGCGTCTTCTCCCGCTCCTGCAGTCATACACTCACTCAGATACAAATATCAACTTCCATTATGCACTGGAGGAGAGCACCGCCTGTTGTTCCAGGTGGAGATGTGACTGTCAGTGGGAAGAGATGGATCGTGTGAGTTATCCTAGTAAAAGTTGTATTTTAAATGTATTTATCATCGCTGCTCAGTTATCAGTTGGGCGACGGCGGCGTGGACGCGATCATGAACCCACTATCGAGGCACGCAAACACCAGCTGAGGCGTAAAAGAGACGAAAACTGAAGGAAAATATTCACTTTTGAGGAAAAACAAAAAGGATCTTCATTTCAGCTGAAGGTGGGGTGGTTGTACTCATCGGTCTCTCCTTCGTAGCTTGAAGTTGTCTGCTCGCATTTGCATGGTTTTTGTTACTATGTGTAAGTATTTATGTCTGTACTATCACTGTGTTATTCACCATACAAGAAGTTATTGTATCATTCTTTTGGCTTGGCTGCTATAAAGGGTTGTATTAGATTCCAAAGCCAGAATTGTGACGTAGATTTTTAGGTTGCTTTACATATTTATGTTTAACTCTGTTGTTGTACAGAAACCAACATTTCTTTAGAGTTTATTATCGGTGGAAGAGCAAGCTACAAGTTATGTGGTGTCCTCATTAAGAGTCCAAATGGAAATGGGGACATTTGCAGGCATGTTTTGCTTCACCGAGAAAATGAAAAAGCTTTACGAGTAAACCTCACAGGTAAGGCCAGATTAGCTTGTTAGCGTGGAAAATGAATACTCAGTGAGAGGCAGCTGAAGGAGAAATATGTTGTTGACGTTAGAAACTGATGGAAACCGTTGCGTGAGGTCGATAAACTGAGAAAGTCATTTGGCTGCCTTTAAAACCCAGTAGAAGATGGGTTTTTGTGCAACTTCCACTGGGATTTTCTTTCTTCTCCGCATCAGGGTCGCTCACGTTCTGATCCGCTTTCATCACAACACCAGTATTACTGAGGACCACAAACATGTGGGGCTCAGCTGTAAACATTTGGGGTGAAGAGCTTTAGGAGTGGCCGACAGCGTTGAGCTATATTCATACGTGCTAATTGGTAGATGGCTTAAAATACGTGAACACCGCAAGCATGAACTACCACAGCCCCATCGGGTCCGAGCTTTTTTCCAGTGTTAAATTGAGCACAGGTTGCAGGAAACGGCCTGCTACCAAACTTAACAAATTATGTTTTTATGATTCATTTAAATATGCTCCTCCCCCCAAAAAATGTTCTCACGGGAAAAATACATATACAGGTTTTTCTTTTTGACCTACTTTCACTCAAAAAAGCCTTGAAGGTATAGGATATTGAAAGGTACCACTATCGTGACTTTTACTTGGATTTCAGTTTCGCCTCTGTGCTGTTTTTCAGCTCCAAGAAAACCGAACGAGCGTACATCAGCTGGGTACAGTGGTGGCAAAAGAAAATGAGATGAAACAGAAAACAAGCTGAGCATTATGTCCTTCCTGTCATTCACATTAGGACCGTCGTTATTATTCCTGCATATTATTCTGCAGAGGGGCTTTTACATAAACCATCCGAGCGCGTGTTATTTGGGTCAGATCAACTACAAACAGGCACACCTGCAGGAGCAGTTAACGTGTCGTAACCGAGTTGTGCGTTATTGTCACAGTTCATAAAACCAAATATTTATTCAGAACAAATAGACGTAATTATAGCAGCGTTTTTTTTTTTTTTTGCTATACACTTGTACATTGCCTTTGTATATAGCTCACTCGACCACAATGATGCCTCTTTGAGATAGAAGTGCCTTTTTGAATGGGTGGATTTCTGCTTTACAAAAAGTTTGATTCATCGTGAAGCTCAAGTCAAAGCAAGCAGCCGAGTATTTTTCTTATGATACACAATAGGCTACAGAGTGAACATAGCGCGTATTCTTTTGTGGAATTTATTCTCAAATGTATTAAAAACAAAACAAAAAACATTTTGATAATCCAGAGACATTTATTTTGCGTCATTGCCTGAGGGCGGATTGTGTAACTTTCTATATTTTGTACTGACACGTTTTAAAGTTTGTGCTTCCTCATTTTGTGCCGACACAGTTTTTAGAAATGCATGTTATAGAACGACGTGGCCTCCTCGGTTTGTGCCAGTACAACTCTGCAGATGTGACGACTGCTGACGCGTCACTTTCTGGATTCTTGCTTTTTCTGCATTCGAGACTCAACTTGGGTCTAAACTTTGAGTATGAGTCGGTGCGGCCATATACGGTGCAGGGTGTCGGCCGCTTACAGGAGCGTACTCGACTTCACTGTTTCATCTTCTCTTGTAAATGTTGTGCTGTAGGTTCAAAAAAAGAAATGCCTGTACAATAAGCTTCATAAAATATATTTGTATATGGAAAAGGCCTTTAACATGCATCTATTTATTTTCTCTATGTTGCATATCTTGTAAAGGTGTGGTCTGGGAAAGGTGGGGGGGGGGGGCGAAGCTCAGAGACGTCGACGGTCTTTATATCTGCGATGGACATTTGTCACTACAGACTAAAAGTGTGGTGAACAGCTTAAAGGTCTCCCTCCTCTGAGCTCGGACCCTCCTTCCAAAGCATTCAAAGAAATGAATAAAAGTATGCAAGAACAAAATCTATCAAGACTTTTATTGTTTTTATTTTTTGTCAACCTTTGGTTATGAAAAGCTGAATCCCGTTTTAAAACAAAACCAAAGAAAAATACTTAAATTCGTGTATTTTGTCCCTCCTGAAAATAACACAAGATCAAGGTACAAGTACCAAAATGTAAATGTATATCTGTGTGTACAGGGATGTTCGTGTACTCCTTTTTATACATTATTTACATTTATTTTCATATACAGTGAGAGAGAGAGAGGATTGCATCAGACAAAGGCAGGTATAGCTACAGTGTCGTACATTATGTGTGCTGACTAGCAATCCAATTCAGTTCAATCACTTTGTCAATCAACCATTTTAACGTCAGCCTCCCCACATATCTGTTATTACGCTATAACATTTGAATAAGAACATTTTCGTAAAATTCAAAAGCTTTGCCTGATTTATTTGGCCAATCGTATAAAGTCATCTTCTCAGGCGTGCTCAGTCAGCTTCCAGCGTGGCAGCTATTTTTAGATCCCTCCCCGGATGTCCAGTCCTGACAAATTTCACTGTGTGTGCTGCGATTTCAGACTTCTGCTTCCAACTGACCCAGATTTTGTATGTGGCACTGTCACAGGGTCTCCAGGTAAAGCCTAGCAGGTTTTTAGCTGGAGAGGCCAGTTCGAGTGCTAGCTCAAAGTACATTTAAATGATTTTGCACAATCTTTATTTACCATTTGATACACACTTACTGAAAGGTTGAGGGATCACTGTTTTGACACATGGAATAGATCCAGCACATAGCAGGTAAATAATGGGACTTCCTCTGAGAGGATAGCAGCCATGCTGAAAATGGTCCAAAGCTGCACGAGAAGGTGGGCAACGTTTCTTTGTTCTTATTGACCCGTTCTCAGACCGTATGATCTGTGATCACGCCTCGTCGGCTTGCTGACCTAAACTGTACGAAGGCAAATATGTAGCAACATGTGAGAAAATATACTTTTGAGTTTTTGCAGTGTACCTCTGCTTTTGCCATCAGATCCACCTCCGGTTTTCCATTGCAGCAACAAGTGGGCCACTTTAGGATAAGCCCACATCTTTGAGTGTGATCCAGCTACAGGTAAGACCTCTTTTAGGGCTGTTCAAAGGAAAACACTCCAGATCAGCCTTACATTTTACTGGTGGAGGTCAGTATTAACCTGGCCTTAATGCCACTTTACTAATAAAACGTTCACATTTCAAACCGATCACTCTGAAGGGATTGTGTAACTTACTTTGAAAAATGCAGTTAAAAAAAAACAAAACAGCACTGCTCCTCCGAACTCACACATACATTCACCAATCAGAGGACTCGTGTACAATATACCTATATTTACAAAATTCACTCGCCCGTTTTTTTAGGTTTATATAAAGGAGCAAGTAGGTTAGCTTGTATAAACTGTGTATTTCGAATGCTTGTGCTTTACATTATTGAGTATATACACAGAGATGTGGTACACATCTGATTTAAAGCTCAAATGTTTAAAATGGGAGTAGAGATCATTTTGAGCCCCAGGTCCGTCAGAATCACCTCACAGTAAACTCTAAACATGCGCGCCTCACTTTGGCCTCTTCCTCCTCACATCGTCAGCGGCTCGGAACGGCCAAACATTTCTCCGGCTCAGGCAGCCCACCGCCAGACGCTCACACTTTATGATTCACGTGGAGAGAAGGCGTTCCTGTTTTTATGCTCGTCATCAGGATAACACAGTTAGCACAAGGAGCTACGGCTGCCTCATCAATGTTTGCGTTGGGGTACGTATCCAGCGTGTGTTAGTTTTCAACGCAGCGTCGACTAAATTCCCTCAGCTGTTAGACAAAAAGGCAGAAATCTGCACCACCAGTTTCGCCACAAAAGAAAGAGTGTCTGAAAACAGCGTTTCTGTGGTAAAAGAGCTCTTGGTCCCTCCAAAGCAATCGGATATGAAGCCGAGCTGAGTATTTCTGGACCATCCATAAAATGTACCGTGCCTGAGGGCAAATTTTAAACAACTTAAGCTGTACCCACTAAAACTAACGTTTCTGTAATTTCTGCATTCCGATAGCCACTTTAATGTGATTTTAGTAGAATAAAGTGTGTTTTTACTTGTTTTTTGTGGGCGTTTCCAACTGCAAAGCTACACTGAAATGTCCACATGGCCACTGGGAGATGTTTTTGGTTTGTTTCCCGCCCCTCCCTGAGACTGGTCCTGCTTCTCTACCTGTTAGACAGGAGTGCATCCTCTTCGCCAGGTACTTGCTCAAAGGGGAGCATCTGATCTTTGAGGGCTTCTCCGTAACGCTGTAGGCTCTTTAGCTTATAATGTAAAGAGCCGTGAGATGACAACTGTTGTGAACTGGGCCTATATAAATAGCACACTACCCTGGTGCAGCACAGCAGCAGATTATAGAGAAGCTCAGTAATGTTTATAATAGCGTTATTATGGACTCCCAGTGTACCCCGATACCCGGTTTCAGGGTGTCTTCGGCTGCACGAGGTGTTGAACTGATAATATGGCTCGTGACTCCCGGTTGCTGAAGAGTGTGCCTCATATAGAACGTATAGAAAGAATTGTGTCATACTCTGTGATGCTCACCTTGTGGTTTGTAGCTATTCTAATGTAATATTCCACAATAATACCACAAATTGAGCTAGCTCATTCTGTGCAGCCACATTAGCCCTGAGTGTCCTCTTAGCCCACTAACGTTAGCCAGCTAAGGAGTGTTAATGTGACTAAATGTGATTCGACACAAATATTAGAACTATTTCTTTGTTTGTTGCATAAAGGGACTACATCTGAAATGTTGTCCAGGTTAACGATTAACGCATTAATCCCGTATCTCAAGCTAGGCGGCTTCATGCTAATTAATGTGACACTGACCACCATTAGCCAGAACCTTCTGTTTCGATGGTACTTGTAGAATCCTTTCTACTTCTGGCAAACGTCTTGGCCCAATAAATCCATAATGTATAGAGAACTCCTCTGAGGTACAAGCATTTCACATCCAGTTTTGTTGGAACGTTGAACGCTGACGCGGCTGTTGGAGAAGCTTCAAACTGTTCCGAATCGCCTCGATTTTTCTCGACATCTTTGTCAAAAATATCTTAAAACAGAGCGTAAAAGCAAAGTCGAGCAGTAAACCTTCCATTCAAATGTGCACATGTTGTTGGGAGATGCCAGCGCATTAGTGATTTACTGGTTTACCCTCTGGTAATATCCCATATTTGTTTATCTGTCAGACTGTGACAATCATGAAGCTGCTAGGCCTTGGCTGAGGACCTGTTAAAGCTGTAAAGTCACCTGTAAGTCCACTTTTCCTGTTATATTTTGGTTGTTAATGTGTGCAGTGGAAGGAAAATGTTGGAAAGGTGGAGCAGAAGTCCTCAGAAGTCCATGTCCCAACCAGACAGCTCATCAGGAGGGCTGTCCTCATCTGGAGGGTAGCGGTCGAAGTAACTGTGATCTGTTGGTCCTGTGAGCTATGGCGCAAAGGAAGAAAGTTAGTCTGAAATCAAACAGTAACCACTGATGGGGCAACAAAATTCAACATGGCATTTTTAAGGGTAATACAAATTCCCTTTGGATACACTGGTATCCTTTTCTAATGTGGAACAGTATAAAGTGTGCAGGAGGCAGAAAGCATGACGGCCACGTCTTTCTGCGAATTCACCTGACGATGACCTCCTTTATTCCTATTTAGTCCATTTGTCCACTACAGGAACTATAAGACTATTGGTCTGCGTCCATAACACGCACGTAAGGGGAAGAAGGAAGAAATGCCAACTGTGGGATCGTTCCTGAGCAGTGCTGGAAGAAACCTCCTCGGGCTAAAGTCAGATAAGACGACAGCAGTAAACGCCATTTTGGAAAAATCAAGCAACCAGCACATGCTGACTCTGAACTCCATCCATGTTGCTGTCCTGAGAGATTTCACAGAGACAGAAGGAGGCTGGAAGAAAGATCTAGAGCTGCATTTATCTGTGTTATGTACCAGCCTTCACACCGAAGTGCAGCTCAGGCAGACAACAGAGACAGCCGAAGTGACGTCTGGTCATTTCACTGTGTAAAAGTCCTGCATTCATTAATTCAGCTGACTAATTTGCCCACACGTCTCCTGCACACTTTAAACTTTTCCAGTGCAGGTGTTCTGAAACTTTATTCATGCTTCAGTCATGACATAAAACTGCAAGTTTTAGAAGTCTGAACGCAGCTTACGTCTCTTTTCAGTGGTGATGGTAACGTCCTCGCCTTCAGCCCCTCCCAGTTGAAGCCATTAAACCACCTTGAGATACATTGGAGAAAACACACATCTGTAAGTGTATTTATCTTCTCACCTTTAGAGAGTTTGACTCTGTCAGAACACACACGATGTAGGCAAATGTTTAAAAGTTTGAACAGCGATTGGGGTGGTTGCTAAATGTCACTTGTTCTGGATCGAGAACTTTTACTGTGCATTTTATTTGGACTTTATTTCTGGGGGTAAGCCTGACTGAAAGGTGGCTCAGTATGGAAAATGAGAACTAGGTCAGCATCACATTTAAGATAGGGCTGGGCAAAACGATTCTTTTCTGAATCGATTAATCTAGTGATGAATGTTTGGATGCATCGATGAATCTAATGATATATGTTACTGCTAAGCAGCTTAAATGAGTTTTGCATTTACGGAGGTTGGGTGTTTATCTCTGAGTGTGTGTCTACGTGGGGGGTGTCTGGATGAATTAAAGGGTAAAAACCAGCGTTAGTAACAAAGTTGAAAACTTACGGTCGTTTTATGATCGGCCATTTCCACCTTACAAAGCCGGCAAAGACTGAATCACTTCCTGTTCGGTTCAAATATCCCCATACTGTAGAACTGCGTGTTCGGGGGGCGTGGTTTAAGTCCACATGTTACCGCTACTCGCTGCCGCCATGTGTATTTTTGAAAGTGACGACGCATCAATGCAAATTTTTTACGTCAACGTATTTTACGCGTCGACGTATTCAATTACGTTGACGCGTTGTCCCAGCCCTAGTACTGTCCCAATTCAAAGTACGCATCA
>VURO01030788.1:0-12599 GCA_015108175.1 Pelvicachromis taeniatus | reverse complement strand
CGGAAACTTCTACCCAGAGCCGTTTCAAGGCTTATCTCTTTATGATGACACCTGCTTGGCTCACGTCCGTCCGTCCGTACATACAGTTAAGAAAGTGCAATTTTGGTTTTGTTTAAAGTTTATGAAAGTGTTGTTTTAGTTTTACCGTACGTGTCGTGCCTCCTCCCTCCCTCCTTCCTCAGCCGCCAAGGTAAGGTTATATTTGCTTAAATTGGTTTATCTTTTATTTAACTATATTTACTAATACAGTATTTTGATGTTTGTTTCTTATTTAAAAACATGTATTTTTCCATTATTTATGATATTTTGGGGACTTTTTGGGAGGGCTGGAACGGATTAATCACATTTCCATTATTTTATATGGGAAAAATTCGATCGGGCTCCGAGCTCGGTTCTGGAACGGATTAAACTCGTAACCTGGGGTTCCGCTGTACTTTAAACTGTGAGGAAGTGAATGAAGCCGACACACAAACTTTTGTCAGTGCTGAGAACATAACCGAGGGGATACACTCATGGATGCAGTACACCCCAGCAGCTGTAAGTGCACACGGGGGTTCAGTGCTCTAACACCCAGAGATGACAGAGCTGGAGACCTTGACCTAGCTCAACACACTAGCAGCACGCCTGCATTTAAACTGAAATGTATTTTTGGCTGTTCGGCCGGCTCTGCGTGTCCATCTTCCTCCGGATGTTTCTTTTATTTTTACACCCTGGCTCCAAACTTATCAACCACTACCTTCCAAATCCCACTCAAATCTGTCCCTGCCAAACGTGTTCACTGTGCCGCATCTCACGACCAAACTAAGAACATTTTGGATTACAACACGAAAAAGAACCTGTGCCTAGAATCACCATCTAATAAGCTCTGATCCCCGACCTGTTGTTGCTACATCAAACTTCCCATTTTAGCACAACACACACGTGCAAAATGTAACAGCGACAGATTTAGTGCTGAAAATTCTGCAAAACAGACTTTTCTGCAGGAAAAGTCACTGTTGTTGTTGCAACGCCACCAGCAAGCTATTGGTAACATTGTACAAAATGATTTTCAGCTGACATTTTCAAGTTGACAGATGTTTTCTTTTAATACACTCTGAAATCTAATTTACTGATAAAACACTGGAATTTATGAAGCTACAACATTCAGTTCTGCTTAAATAGTTTGAAGGTTTTCTGCAGAGAGACAAACTTAGACAAGTAATGCAGGACAGAAGACGCCAACGCAGGTGAATAATAACCTGTGACTTTGGCAAAACATCACTGTTAGCCATGCTAGGTGTGAGGTGCTCAAATGCAGACTTTCACAGCATTAAATAAGGAACATTTATTTTAAAACAAAACACCGCCCACCCCGCACAGCACATCTGCTCACAATAAGGATAATATAATATAAAAAATGTATAGTACTAACAAATATTAAGACCAGCTGACATAAAAACAACACATTTTTTTGGAATCTGTCAAAAACTGTTTCAAAATTAAAGTAAAAAAAAATGTCAGATAAATGACAACCTGAATTTAACGAACACACTGGACTTCTCTGAGATCAGGGACAACATTCAACATCAAAAACTGTTTTTTCTGTTCAGGAGTGCAAGTAAATAACTGGATTTTGGCGTCTTAGTCAAAACAAAGTAATTCACATTAATTTATTTTAAAATTGTAAATTGATGGATATTATAGCATTAAAAATATCATGATGATTAAAGAATAAAATAAAAAATGATTTTGTTAATTATCATTACTGTTTTGGGCAGCTGTGAAATAAACCTCACATTGTGCGGTGCTCTAATAACTTTGTTCGTACGTATCAAATGCAAACAAGGAAAACTTGAGACAGTCTTGATGTTTAACATAATATCACAAAGGAATCCAGATCCAGACATCCTTCTGGCTCCAAGGACTCAGTTCGTGCAGAAATATGCAGTTTCGTAATGCTTTTCTATTTGGTTTTAATCGTTCATAGCCGCTGAGTTATGCCGTAAGTGGGTAAAACAGCCCACAAAGTTGAACATTGCTCTTTCTTACCTTGATGGTCTGATATGAGCCGCTGTACAGGTGGTTCTGGGAGGCCACCAGCGCTCTGACCCAGTGATTCAGTCCTGTCAGCTCCTTCTTCAGCTTCAGTTCTGTACCCACGATGTCCCAAACCTACACACACACACACACACACACACGTGCACACGAGAAGAAACTTCACTGAACTAACGGACGAGAAAAGAGGACTGTAATAACATTACAAAGATACCTGAAGGTGAAAAAAATACTAAACGTTTGGCTAAACATTTGTTTAACATGGCACTTTTAAATACTGGACTCAATACATTTTCAGCTTCACCTTCATCAACATACCACGAAAAGCTAATTTCTCACAAATACACGCAAACAGCTGAGCTGGGGCAGATACAGTGACTCGAAACACAGCAGCAAGTCCTCCGCTGAATGGCTCAAAATACAAACAAACTCCAAAACAAAGGTTAACAGTTCAAATCAATCAGATTGAACTGCTTTTGCAGTTCATGCTGGAAATGAACTGCAATGTGGCTGAACTAAAACAATTCTGCAAAGAAGAGTGGGCTAAAATTCCTCATCTTTTTCTAATACTAAATTCTATCTGATGATCTGAAACATGTTAAAAAAAACAAACAAACAAAACACACACACAAAACAACCAAAAAAAACAAAAACTAAGAAATCAGAAACTCCATTTACACAGCACTGAAGAGTTGTAAACATTATTACGTCAGTATTACGTCACTGAACTGATGTTGAGAAAGGCTGAGTGAAGGGGGTTGGAGTGCGGGGAGGGAAAGCCTCAAGTAAGGAAAGTCCCTTGTGTGGGAGCACTGACATCACAGACACACAGCACCAATTCATCCTCTTCTTCTCTGTCTGTCATTAAAGGCTACACTGCAAGTACATGTATTTCCACACACATTTTCATATTCTTCGCAGCTACTTCTACAGATTTGAAAACCATAAAATAAGCCAACATACACTGCGTGAAATATATTGTACATAACAGTACCTTGATGGCCTTGAGGGAGCCGCTGAACAACATGTTGTGGGAGGAGACCAGTGTACATACAGGGTTGTCATGGGCACGGATAGTATTGACTTTCTGGAGTGTCTGAATGTCCCACACCTACGCAGGATGCACAGTTAGAGTGAAGATGCAGAACACAAATAAATGAGCTCGTAGAGATACGAAAACATTGTAAAGTGAAATTTTAAAGGCTTGGTCCTAAAAGCGGTGAGGAAGCAGAGGTAAACGTTACTTACAATGATGGTGCAATCTGCAGAGCCGCTGTAGAGCCTGTTACTATGGAGAGGAAAAAAATACAACTGAGTCATCCTCTGAGATTCCTGCCAGCTGATAGAAATCCAACGATTACAACATGTGTGTTTGCATGTGTGAATTGTGTTACCCTTGGATACACAGAGCCAGCACGATGCCATCATGACCCTCCAGGGTTTTCTGACATTTGTAGGTGGTGCAGGTGTCCCACACCTTAGAGGAAGAGAAGTGATGCATAAACACGTTGTTAAAAAAAAGGTCATTACTTAGTATTTCTGTACATCTCTAGTTTCAGATTTCTATAAAACAGGGTGGTGTGGGGAAGTCATCTGAATCTCTTTGGAAATAGGAGTGATACCTTAATTGTCTTATCAGAAGAGCCAGAGAAGAGCAGGTCTCCAGTGGAGTAGACGCAGAGACACCAGACGGGACCCTGGTGGCCCACAAATGTCCCCTTACACTTGAAGATCTGCTGGGGGTCGTATGCTACACACAGGCAGAAAGAAGACATAGACAGGATTTGTATTTTTCATTGGAGAAACACAGTGTGAGGAAAATAACTGAAACAAGAGGTTAAGAACGGGATTGAAAGGCAGATGAGGAAAAGGGAAGTGGAAAAGATCGAGTGAGGGGGAGGAGGGACATCCTGAGAGTTGGCAGAGCTACAATTTGGATTTCAGGTTACAGGTTTCACAGATTTTCACCCACTGCTGAGAGAAGTGAAGAGTAAAGGCAAACAGACACTTACAGCCCAGTATTCCCATGTTGAGCCTGGCGTTGATGTGGGACAACTCATCCTGTAGGGACAAAGTAAGTGTTTATGTGTCATATTTCAGAAGCTAAGCTTATTGTTCACACAAACTCCCGGTCAATCATTCTGACCACACACACGCACACTTACGTTAAGCATGGAGGCATCTCTACGAAACTCCATCAGATCTTCGCTGAGCTTGCTCTGGTTCTCATCCAGCACATCTGAAACACGCACAGACACACAAGTTCTTTAGAACGATGATAAAAAGCTTTAGAAAACACAGGTCAAATTGTTGGACTCACTTAACATCTATAAACAAATACAGCACTAAATCAAGTGTTTGTTTTCCTCTTTATCCACAACAATCCAAAATTCAGTTTAGGTGCTGTGGTTATAACTACCACTTCTTTTGATAAATTTTACTATAATTATTAATTACCCATTTTGGAAATCATAATGTGGCATTTTCTTATATAGTTTCTTCCATTACAGAGCACAGCAGAAGGCAGCATTTGAGAGGGTCTTCTACTTAAACCCTTATTAGTAGATGACCTTTACTAAGTTGGAACTTCCCATCCAACTGTGAAACATACAGAGGAAGTATGAGCAGATATCTTCTTACTGAATCAAATTTGATCGCTCCTCCGTACATCTTGGTATTCAGTACAAGTTGTGATGAAAATATACTGAATACTAAAAAAAGCTGTGTGACGTGAACATGAAGTGTGAAGACATGTCTGATATATTTATGAGCGTCTGTGTGACTTTCTTTCACATGCTCTCCTTTGCTGAATACTTGGGCAAAGTGAACTAATTAAAACACATTCTTTCTATAAACTGTATAACTGAGGTACCACAGCACCTGTTCCTTGACAGCTGCCTATACAGCATCACTGAGCCACATACAAACGGACCACCTGCTCCACCAACCTGCTCACTGAAGCTCAACTACATCTTGTTCCAAGCATATAAATATGCAAATGATGTTGCTGAATGTTAGAAAAAGAGCTGGTTCTTAGTTCTGCTTTTCTTTGCATCTCACCAAATTTGAGCTCCAGGTTTTTCTCCAGCTGATCCAACTTCTCTGATAATTTCCCCAACATGGAGCGTAGGAAAGCGATGTCTTGGTCCTTCTGAGCCAGAGTGAGCTGCATCTCGTGGAATCTAAGCAGTCAAAAGTCAGAGGTCACATTCAGACCAATACAGAGGTTAACAAAATCCAACCAAAGTCTGGATCTCTGAGCTCTGGGTGGAAAGCTCACCTGTCATCAGTCTGCTGCAGAAACTCCTTGAGGCCCTCAAATTTACAGACCTCCAGGTGTGTTTCATATGTGTCCTGGTTGCCTATGAATGTGCAGCTGTTGGCAAGGAGACAAGATGCAGATTATTGAGAAGTAAAACAGAGCAAATATGACTACAGCAAAGTAACAGTGCCAATGGAAAAAAGCAAGAAATAATTTCATAGAATGAACAAAATATGCTGGATAAGAAATGGAAAAAAGGTGAAAGAAGACATCATAGCACATAAGCCGTTTTTAGGATTACCCATATTTGGAGTGTGGACATTTGATGTGCTCGCATTCTTTGAGGTGAGCCTCCAGGTTCATGGTGAGCAACGGCGGGCAGGAGGGGTTGTTGGGGCATCGTACGGGCCTGTAGTCACAGCTGGCCTCATGTTCTCTGTAAACAGAGATGTTGGGACAATAAAAGCAGAATTTTTTTTTTTTTTTTTAAACAGGATACACAAATAAATTCTGCGGCTCTTCATTTCATTTTAGATTTCAGAAATGTTTCCAATCCTGGATCCTTACTTGCGTGTCGATAGTTTGATTGTGAACGGGCAGCCCAGCGGGTCCACCTCGTAGGCTCCAGGTTTCCCGGCTACTGAGGTGGTGGAGGCTGTGGCCCCGGCCGCGCTGCTGCCTACAGCCCTGCAGCCGTATTTACAGTGGATGAAGAGCTCTCCAATCTGCTCGGCTACTGCAATGTTGTTCACCACAACCGTTAACTTAGCTGCATCCACAGGGCACTTATCTGCAAGGAGCACAAATAATAATTAGGTAAGGTTAAAATTGAGTAAACTTCAAAAATAAATGTCTGTTACACATTGTTTAAGCTTACCTGAAGTCAAGGCACATCGTCTGCAGAAAGTGTGCTGCAGAAAGAGGAAGTTAGTTTAAGTTTAGTTTTACTTTGCTTTAAAACATCTGGATATTTGGTGAGCCCTGCCCGTCGCACATGTAGCGTCTTATAAAGAGTGGCAGATTTTCTGATTTATTTTTCTGACCATCAGCAACCTTGGGTCAGCTCACAATAACTGTTGCTAGCAGAGATTTACAGCCACTTCTACTAGTGCATTTAAAATAACCTAGAACATTGTGAAAATGCTTTCGTTTTTTTAGTACTTCATTAAAGAAGGGTAAATATTCATATTGTCTATTTTCTTTCCACTTCACATGAAGTGAAAATTTTAAAGAGTTTTTTTTTATTTATTTTTTTATAATTTATCATGAAAATTGGAAACCAGTAACTCGGGCACCGGATGTGCCTCAGTTTTAAAAAAGGACCCGGTGTGCTCCCCTTTCTCAAACAGTCCTTTGTCATCATTATTTCATGTATTTATTTGACAGCTGGCTATCAACAGCATGTCAGTTTTAACACTTTTTCAGAGTCAAAATCAAAAGTAAACTTTACAGGAAACTGAGCACAACTGTGATGAAATTCGTTTGAGGTTTTTTACGAGCTGATGAACAAAGAATGAAAGGCGAAAAAAAAGAGGAAAAACTTTCAAAGCACAGGCGGATGGACAGAAAGATGAAGATTATGTGTTAAAAGAAAACTGACCCCACACGTGGTGATGACGGGGTCCTTGAAGACGTTGCAACACAGCTGGCAGCAAAGTTTGACTGAAGGCTGCTCGGCAAAGACCTGCGGCTCCTGCTCACAAACATAAACTTGTGTTAATTTACTCAGACTGTGTGTGACTTCAACTCCAAAGCTGTGCTCTGTGTAGATCTCTAAATGAACTGCAAGGCATCTGTTTATATTTGCTTCCATATATGCAGAATAAATATAAGTGTATATTTATTCTGCACTGCCATACCGTGTCCTCCTCCTCTTCATGCAGAGAGAAAGTGGAGCGCAAGGACATGTTGGACTCGGAATGGAGAGATCGGACTGAGATAGCCGAATCTGACCTCCGAGGAGTACCGATGGGAGGCTGAGGAAGGGAAAAGAAGCGAGGAAGAAGAGGTCATAAATAAATCCCACACTAACAGTATCACAGCAAATCTTCACGCATGCAAATATGAAAAAGATGCAGAGCATGAAAACATTGCATATTTTGTCCAACAAATGATCACTTTTCATAGGTTGTAATGAATTGGATGTTGAGCTGGATGTGTGCTTACCATTCCATCGTCGTCATCACGGGGGGAGTAGGTCAGAGTGCTGGAGGAGGAAGGAGTCCGTCTGTGTTGCTTGTAAGTGCTGGAGCTTTCTGCTAAAAATAGAAAGGGAATACTCAAAGGAAAGAAGACTATAATAAAACAAAAGTACTTCAGTGACATCAAGCAAACAGAGAGAAGAAGGCATTTAGATAAGGTAGTGGTGTGTTAATTATGTGTCACCTTTAGCTCCAGCAGCTGAGAAAGTCGGAGCGAATGAGGCCTCCATCCTGCTCTGCAGTGAAGAAAGACGCACAGATGGAACAGCTCAGAGTCAAAGTTTCAGTTTATTTTAAACAACAGCTGTGATGGGAATACATTGTATATCATGAATACAATGAGTAATAGTGTACAATGAATAATAATCCCGCTACATGATTCAAATTTCAGGAAATGTCTCTCACCCCGTTGCCAGAGTCTGCTGAGGGGCTGGAGGGGCTGCTGGGGATAGTTGCTGCGCTAGCTATTGCTGCTCCTCCGGAGTATCGGTTGTAACGAGGAGTCTTACCACTGCTCATAACCCAAAGCACACAGTAAGAATATGTAAGGAAAGACTAGCAGCTAGCTGGACTGCTAGGCCTAGGAAAAGGTAAAAGAACAAGGATTATATTAGAGTGACACGTACTGTAAAAATTATCTCAGGTGGTCTGGTTATCTCCCTGCTAAAAAGAGCTTAAGCATGTAATGCTTGCTTTAAGTTAGAGTTATGTTTTAACAGAGAAAAAAATAAAAATAAATAAAAGCCACACGCCCACAGTTGGCTCAAGAAATGCCAGCCACTGCCAGAAGCTACAGCACAGCTTTAATCTACATGAGAGGCAACGCAGTGAAAAAGAAACGAAACAGCGGAGTTACTGTTGTTAAGGAGACGTTTGACTTACTTTACTGGCCTCAAGCACAACACAATCAAACATAATTATTTCAATTCACGGAAAAGGTGACGTTTATGAAGAAGTTTTGTGTTTTGTGTTGAATCCGACTATCCAGAAAACCCAGAGCACAAATCCAGCAACAACAGGAAGTTCAAAGTTCACTCATGCAGTAATTAACTGGTTAAATTGAAAACAAAATCTCTAAAGTTCTACTGTTTCCTTTCTGCTAGTGCTGTGCTGTTTGTCTCATTCACAAATATACACACAAAAAACTCCTCAGGTACCCCCAAACTGAAATCTGAGGCCCAACTGGATTATTCTTGACTTCAGCAATACAAAGTAATGTGAATTTCTTTTCAGGGTATCCTATCTTTCTGTGAACAAACCCTGGCCTCCTGTTACTTTACGAGAAGGATTTTTAGTTTTGGGCAGTTCGAGCAGAACTGTTGTAACAACATGGACTGCTGAGAATAGAAATATTACTATTTAGTTACTGAACTGACAACAAATGTTTATAGTTTCTGGACTGTTGGTCAAAAGAAGACATCTGAAGACTGATTTTCAGACCATTAAAAAAAATAATGACTCATTAAAAAAAGTAAATGTCAGCTTGAAGTGGACTTGTGCTCATATTCAACTCCCTCCCCCCCTCCTTTTCACACAGCTTTCTACTGATTGTGCTGTTTGGCTGAGATGACCATATTAGGACATTTGCTCCAATGACATCATACAGAGCCAAGAGTAGAAAAAAAACGTCTTAAGTCTGAGCTTTTGTTTCGCAGGGATTTCTTGCATATATGCTAGCCATATTTAATAGGAACATCCAATTTTGTAATTATTTATATCTTCTTCTTTTGGCCAGGGCAGATTATCTTTCTCCAGCTCACCCTATCCCTAGCAACCTCCTCCTCTGTCACACCAACCCTCTCCATGTCCTTCTCGTGACATCCATGAACTTGCTTTGGGGCCTCCTTGTTATTCTTCCGACTGGCAGCTGAATCTTGATTATGAAATGCCTGATATGTCCACTATACCTCCAGTTCACATGTCCAAATCATCTCAGCCTTGCCTTACTAACTTAATCTCCAAACTGCTCAACCTAAGCTACCACTCTGATATACTCATTTCTAATCCTGTCCATCCTGCTCACTCCCAATAAAAATCCTAACATCTTCAATTTTGCCGCGTTCACAGCAGTTCTCGCTACCATGTTGTAAACATTCCACTCTTGCTATTATTGCTGTCTGTCTTACATATGAAAACAAAAGAAAAATAAGGTAAAACATAACAGGTCGTGTTTCTTCACAAAGTGAAATAATTATAAGTCTCTTAACTGGGAGAGTAGAGTTTTGACTTTTAATAAAAACAGCACACATCAAAGTTTAGGGCATAACTGCATCAGCCAGCAGGAGCTCAGCAGAGGAAGTTTAAAAATATTAAAATTGTATGATATTCATCTTGGATGCTGGCCTCGCAAGAATGCTCATTCACACACAAACACACACATATACATTGTGTATATATTGATAAATGTACACATGCAGATAGTTAGCAAACCATAGCAAAGCTCTAATCCTTCTACCTTACTTGTTAAAAGTAGTGCTCCTCCAAAGATATACACCGAGTGCAACTTATTCGTGTGTTAAACTTGTGAACAGTGCTCAACATCTGCAAACCGTCAAACCAAGGGGAGGAGTGAGGGAGGCATAGAGAGAGGGAGCAAAACAAGCACAATGGGAAGAGGGGGACGAGACAGCCAAAAAACCAGTGACCCGGACAACTAGCTAATGATGCAAACGGAAAGGTATGCGGTCCGTGGGCTGCAGAGCCTGCCAGTGAAGCTATTCAGGAGCTGTACTCGCTGTCATAAGCCCGGAGATTCCCGTAAAAAAAGGGGGGCGGAACACGAACACGTACACACACACAACGGAACAAAGTTAAAGACAGCTAGCTGGCTAAATGCTTAAACGCAGAATATATAAGCGAATAGGCGTAAAGCGCGAGTTTCCTACTATAAAAGAAAATTGTCTACAATGGTTTCTGTCTGCAGTCATGTTGTCAACAACCATGTAAACTGCGACAATTGCTCAACTTAAGTACCTTCTTTGCTAGCTTAACTTAGCTTATGTTACATTTTCATTAGCAATCACTGCGACTAACAGTCTATGGCAAAGAAAACTAAAAACAGCGGTCGAATAATCCGCGCTATTTCGTATTCAGCAAGAAAATGATTACTAAAAAGTCGTTTTGTCTTAGTTTGTAGACTTACCATTACATCTGTTTAACAACAGCGCAGCTCCAATTCTCTAGACGAATTCCGAAATCTTCCTCTTTGCCTCACATACACACGGCTCAAGATACCGCAGTGTGTTCTGGGACATGTAGTCGAACTCGTACCGCGTTCTCATCACCAGTATACTTTTATCCGCTGTTAGACTATACCACCCACAATGCACCTCGCGCACCTGCCATTGGACTTGATGCTGTCAGTAAAATTCCGCAAACCAACTGGGAAGTGCGTTATTCCCAAATAGATCCAGTCTGACGGGTTCAGTGCCGGTATTGGTTCCTGACCGACACGGAGCGGCCATCATCACGCTGTACGTGCAGGGCACGTGGAGGGTGGTCTGATGCGGAGAGATACTGAAGTGTAAAATAATGTTACAAATGCTGTGATTTCTCGGGAAATGGCAACATTTGGAACATATGAGCTTATTTCCACTCTCACATACAACTTATTCACAAATGATATGGACAATACTACTATTACTACTGATAGATTATAGCAGCCAGCATCTTCACGTGTTTACAGTTTATAATAGAAATAATCAGATTAATAAGCGTTACTGAAAGAAAAGAACACATACACACGTTTAATTACTCACAACTGGACATTATTACACAATAATATAAATAATATTGGGCGTACTGAACAGTGTTTTGTGTCATGTATGATGTCATTTTGTTGAAATCACACATCTATAATATATCATTTCAAACTAGTATGTTTCCAAACAGAATGAGAAAAGCAAAACATATAACAAATAAATATACGAATCTAAGAGCACACACTACTTCACAAACCACAGGCCTGTTCTTTACTACCTCATGTCTCAAAAAGCTGTTTAATAATCACCTGGAAACATTTATAAACAAACATAAACTACACTCTGGCAGTCTGGCAAATCAACATCACTGGCATTATTAGACTAAACAGGATATATCACACACACTTGATACATTAAATAATGATATAGTAATTAAAACACAAAGGAAAACTGGAACCTTATGGCATCAGAATGCAGTTTCTCCCTGTAAATATGACAATGTTTTGTATTTCATATAGCGTAGAAATTGTGTGTAATTAGAAATTCAATCAATTCAATTTTATTTATATAGCGCCAAATCACAACAACAGTCGCCTCAAGGCGCTTTACATTGTAAAGTAGACCCTACAATAATACATACATATTAATATATGTATGTATTATATATTTACAATATATTTATTGTTGTAATTCTGCTTTATATAAATAGGTAAGCAGCATAAATAATAATTGATCATTTATGGAGAAGAGGTTTAAATAAGTGTGCACTTCCTCCCACTCTGTTTGAGAAATGTAAATAAACTAAGCAAATGTGAAGAGAGGCTTTGTATTCTACTTGATTTTGTGTTGTATTTTTTGTTCTACTTTTCCAAATGACTTTCTGGATATTGTTTTACGTGTTCAAAATAAATGAAACAATTGAAATTAAAACTGGTGTTCAGAGAGTAGGGCCAGAGTTTGAAAGACTGGATCCATCCTGGATTGGCTATGTGCCACAGGCCTTGAAGCTGGCAGTTATTAACCCTTTACTTGAAAAGCCATCTCTTGACCCAGCGGCCTTAGCTAATTATAGGCCAATCTCTAACCTTCCTTTCATTTCAAAAATTCTTGAAAGAGTAGTTGTCAAACAGCTAACAGATCATCTGCAGAGGAATGGCTTATTTGAAGAGTTTCAGTCAGGTTTCAGAGCCCATCACAGCACAGAGACAGCCTTAGTGAAGGTTACAAAAGAGAGAGCATATTTCTCCTATATTGGCTTCCCTTCATTGGCTCCCTGTTAAATCCAGAATTGAATTCAAAATCCTGCTCCTCACATACAAGGTCTTAAACAATCAGGCCCCATCTTATCTTAATGACCTTGTAGTATCATATCACCCCATTAGAGCACTTCGCTCTCACACT
>VURO01030786.1:0-11930 GCA_015108175.1 Pelvicachromis taeniatus | reverse complement strand
TCCCATCAACTCTGACCAGCTTCCCTGTCCCTGCTGAAGAGAAGCCCCCCAGAGCATGATGCTGCCACCACCATATTAGACAGTGGGGATGGTGTGTTCAGAGTGATGTGCAGTGTTAGTTTTCTGCCACACATAGCATTTTGCATTTTGGCCAAAAAGTTCCATTTTGGTCTCATGTGACCAGAGCACCTTCTTCCACATGTTTGCTGTGTCCCCCACATGGCTTGTGGCAAACTGCAAACGGGACTTCTTATGGTTTTCTTTTAACAATGGCTTTCTTCTTGCCACTCTTCCATAAAGGCCAACCGGGCTGAATAGTTACGCACACCCCACTTTTCAGTTTATCATTCGTAAAAAATGTTTGGAATCATGTATGATTTTCATTCCACTTCTCACGTGTACACCACTTTGTATTGGTCTTTCATGTGGAATTTCAATAAAATTGATTCATGTTTGTGGCTGTAATGTGACAAAATGTGGAAAAGTTAAAGGGGGCCGAAAACATTTGCAAGCCACTGTATATGAAATTATTTAGCAAAGAAAAAAATCATAAATAACTCTAAATATGTCTTATAGTTTAGATTCCTGAAAGTAGCCACGCTTTGCTGCAAACCTTTGGCCTTCTCTCAATGAGCTTCATGATTTAATCACCTGAAATGGTTTTTACTTCACAGGTGTGTGCCTTGTTAGGGTTCATTTGTGGAATTCTTGCTTTCTTCATTCTTGCCTTGGGACAATCAGTTATGTTGTGCAGAAGTCAGGTTGGTACACAGCTGACATCCCTATTTGACAACTGTTAGAATTCATATTATAGCAAGAACCAATCAGCTAAACAAAGAGAAACGACAGTCCATCACATTACTTTAAGAATTGAAGGTTAGCCAGTCCGGAAAATTGCTAAAACTTTGAATGTGTCCCCAAGTGCAGTCGCAAAACCATCCAGCGCTATGACGAAACTGACTCACATGATGACCGCCACATGAAAGGACGACCGAGTCACCGCTGCTGAGGATGAATTCATTTGAGTCACCAGCCTCAGAAATCGTAAGTTAACAGCACCTCAGATTCAAGCGCAGATAAATGCCACACAGAGTTCCAGTAGCAGACACATCTCTACATGAACTGTTCAGAGGAGACTGCGCGAATGAGGTCTCTGTGGTCAAATAGCTGCTAAGAAACCACTACTAAGGAAACGCAACAAGCAGAAGAGATTTTTTAGGCCATGAAACACAAGGAATAGACATTCGACCAGTGGAAATCTGTGCTTTCCTTTGATGAGTCCAAATTTGAGCTCTTTTGTTCCACCCGCTGTGTCTTGGTGCAATGCAGAAAAGGTGAACGGATGGTTGCTACATGCATGGTTCCCACCATGAAGGAAGAGCTGTGATGGTGTGGTGGTGCTCTTCTGGTGACACTGTTGAGAATTTTGTTAAAAATTGAAGGCACATTGAACCAGCATGGCTACCACAGCATCCTGCAGCGACATGCCATCCCATCCAATTTGCATTTAGTTGGACCATCATTTATTGTTCAACAGGACAATGACCCCAAACACACCTCCAGGCTATGTGACCAAGAAGGAAAGTGCTGCGCCAAATGGCCTGGCCTCCACAGTCATCTGACCTAAACCCAATCGTAATAGTTTGGGACAAGATGGACCACAGAGCGAAGGCAAATGGGCCAACAAGTGCTCAGCATCTCATGATGAAGCTCATGAAGAGAATACCAAGAGTGTGCAAAGAAGTAATAAAAGCAAAGAAGAATTTAATATATAAAACATATTTTGAGCTATCTCACACTTTGTTTACTACGTAATTCTATATGTGTTCTTTCATAGTTTTGATGCCTTTAGTGAGAATCTACAATATAAATGGTCATGAAAATCAAGCAAAACCATAAAATGAGGTCTATCCAAACCTTTGACCTATAGTGTAAATATGATTGATATAGAAATATGATTTATTTTCATTTGCTTCAACTCAGGACTCAGTGTTTCTGAGTCATAGTCATTATTTCAAGTCTTTATACACAAAATTGGCATTTAAAAAAATGCACAAAGAGGTAATTGCTTTATGAGATGTTGGATTACAGCTGTATTCCTCAGTGACTGGACTGTGTTTACAGTGGTGTGAAAAACTGTTTGCCCACTTCCTGATCTTCTATTTTTGTTTGTTTGTCAAGCAAGTTCAAATTAGACAAAGATAAAAACAAGTAAACACAAAATGGAGTTTCTAAATGAGGAGAAACCTACAAAACTTACATGGCCTCATTTGGTTTATCACGTCTTTAAAAAGCTTTCAATTTCTCCAGCCAGCCATCCAGGCCTGATTACTGCCACACCTGTTCTTAATCAAGAAATCACTTAAACATGACTTACAAAGTGCAAAGTGCAGTAGACCAAAAGTTCTTCAAAAGCCAGACATCATGTTGTGAAACCAAGGAAACTCAGGAACAAAGACATTTCTAAAGCTGTGGGACTCCAGCGAACCACAGTGAGAGTCAGTATCCATAAATGACTCAAACAGTGATGTACTTTCCCAGGAGTGGCTGGTCGCCCAAATTGACTACAAGAGCACAACAATGACTCATCCAAGAGACCATAAGACCCCAGAACAACTTTCAAAGAACTTCAGGCTTCACTTGCCACAGTTAAGGTCAATGTGCCTGACTCCACAAGACAGGGCAAAAAAGGCCTGCATGGCAGAGTTCCAAGACAAAAACTACTGATCACAAATACGCGGTGGATTAACAAGACAAAAGGTACTTCTTTTGGTAGGTGTATGTCCTACTACATCTGACATAAAAGTAACAGCATTTCAGAGAACGAACATCATACCAAGAGTAAAATATGATGGTGGTGTGGTGATGGTCTGGGACTGTGTGTCAGGACCTGGAAGACTTGCTGTGATAAATGGAACCATGAATTCTGCTGTCTACCAAAATGTCCTGAAGGAGGATGTCTGGCGATCTGTTTGGGATCTCACGCTAACGCACACTTGGGTTCTGCAGCAGGATATTGATCCAAAACACATCAGCAAATTCACCTCTGAATGGCTTAAGAAAGAAAAAGGAGACTTTAGAGTGGCCTAGTCAAATTTCTGACCTTAATCTGGTTGAGATGAGGGGTGACCATAAAAAGGCAGTTCAGGCTTTAAAACCCCTCAATGTGGGTGAATTACATAAAATCTGCAAAGGTGATTGGGAATTCCTCCACAGAGGTGTAATAGGCTTATTGCCAGCTATCACAAACACTTGATTGCAGTTGTTGCTGCTAAGGTTGGCCCAGCCAGTTATTAGGATTTTAGGGGGTAATTAGTTTTTCACACAGGGCCATGTTTCCCCTTAATAACAAACACCTTCATTTAGAAACTGCATTTTTGTGTTAACTTTTTTGTAATGTAATGACGGCATTTGACGGTGCTTTCAGTGTTTTGACATGAAGTTTTGTTCCATCCACGTGGACACAGGCTGCAAATGGTTATTGACTGCACCTTGTTTGTTCTTCAAAATAAAAGCCCACATATCTGCCACTTTGAAAAAAGCCCAGGCTGTTTACCTGCAGGGTGGATTAAAGCTGTGGAGACATCAGAGTTCTCAGCTGCTGCTGAACCTGTAAAGACAGGAGCAGTTTTTAGCTTCTAAATACAAAAATCAGTGATTAAAAAGAACAAAGGAAAATGGTCAGATGTTTAAAGTCCTTACACTCCACTTACACTACATACAATTAACTGTACAATGAACTTATGTCTTGTGCACCAGAAACATTGTTTAACACTTTCTTGTGAGACGGTTCCCAGTAATGGTGGCCAAGTTTATATCAGAGCAAGACAAAGAGATCCTGACCCTGAACCTGGGAGGCGGAAAAATGGTAGAGGGAAGCCGGCGTGGGCAGCCAGAAAAGGCTGAAGAAAACGTGAGCTCCATCGATCAAGAGGTGCTGCTAGAGGGAAAACCAGAGTCCATTAATCCTGCGAAAGGGCCTGGGCCAGTGCTACTTGGTTGTCCAACAGAACATGGGCTGATTTAAGTCTGTCCACATATACAGTCTCCCTACGCCTGCTGAAGTCCAAAACAAAGTGCTTCTGGCCCAATTCGAGGACCCTAAACAGGCTGTCATACAGTGGACACAGTGGTGTCCTATGTGCATTGTGCCAGACAAAACCAAACTCAGAATTCTCTAAAGTCTTTGGAACAAAGATGTCAGGCAGGCAATGGTGCACGGGACCCAGAACAAGAAATGTCTCCTCACCACTTGATGGTGAGGAGAGGACACTGGTGTACGGAAGCACGGGGAGGGACTCTCGGGCAAGATTCCCCGGGGACACAGAGATGCTGACCGAGGACCAGTTTGGCTGGAGAGGCACCAAGATCCTCCTTAACCCCAGAGCGCAGGCCTAGTAAAACCCCTGGGAGAGGCAGTCAAGTTGTCCAGAGAGGCGAATTCCTGAGGCTGCTAGACTGCTTTCTGATCAGTTTGTAGAGTGTGTCAGGGATGGAAATTTGAGCCGTGAGCTTAAAAGGATCGTTCGTGAGCTTCCAGACTATGACCTCTATACTCTAAGAGATGAAGCCCTCAGGTGGGAGTGGGAAGGCCAAGTAAGAGCAGAACCAGGCCAGTTCAATCCTTTGAACCATTTGACCACAGGAAAGCTTGGAGCTTTGGAACAGCGCCAACATCTTATTGTGTTTTTCTTAACTTTTACAACTATTAACATTATACTGTCTGCCATGACCAAAAAATTTCTCACATGTGGGACTAATAAGGGTTATCTTATCTTAGATTCAGCCAGTTTACCTGCTGAGCTTCCTGCTGTTCCTTCATGTGTTGCTCCCCCTGCTGTTTGACCACTGGAAACTGAAAATCAACATCATCTTTAAACAAGTATATCTGCTCTCAGACTACTGATTTAGAATGAAAGGCAGAGCCTTCAGCTTCCAGGCCCCTCTTCTGTGGAGCCATTTACCAGTTTGGATTCAGGAGACAGACATCCTCTCTATTTTTAAGATTAGGCTTTAAACTTTCCTCTTGATAATGGATATAGTCAGGTGAGCCTGACTGCCAGTTACATTGTAATAGACTCAGACTGCTGGGGCACGTCCCATGATGCAGTTTTATATTTCTGGGATTTGACGATGATAGCTGTCAGGGTGTACAGCAGGGTCTGAGAAAAACAGTAAACTGTCATAAATTTTCAACTGTTATTAATCATGTTTTGTGAACCTTAGTTTAACAGCTAAATGTTAGAAAAGCTCTGTTTTCTATGAGCACACAAGGTCCCAAAGCTTGTCTAACACAGTTACTGATATTTCACTCAGATAAGAGAACTTCTCTCAATCAAGTTGGGATAGACTCTGATAAGCTGTCACCATTCTGTAGTTTCCTCTAACAGCTTCAAGAAACTTCATGCAGCAAATTTAGTTGAACTCACCGCTTAAATCTTGAATGTCAGAGGAGACACCTGCAGAGAAAATACACTTGAGTCAAACCACGCATGTCACCAAAAAACCCATCTTCATGTTTTCCTGCTGAAAAACCTCCACATTTATAATCTTTACTTCCCAAAACCTTTTACTTCACACTGCTGTATATGAATATGAGAAACACATATAGTCTCTGCGAAGCCTGCAGGGATTTCACTGCTTGTGTTTAGTAAGATGTTTGCTACTTTTGTCTTCAGAGTTTGTCCTGTACGTGGTGCCGTAGTTCTGGACATCCTGCAGTAACCTGAGGAGCTCAGGAAGTGGACTAGACCCATTCAGGTTAATTCTGGTCTGAAAAGCAGCCAGTTAATCTGGATTAAACCTGAGACCAGCAGGAACAAACAAACAAACTGTTCAGGAGGGGAAAACCTGATCAGGTCTACTCACCTGAACCCCCAGCAGCCCCCACTGCAACCACCGTTGCCATGGTGGTCTGCTGCCTGCCAAATGCTCCTACAGGAGGGGGAAGAGCAAAGTGTCCGGTGTCAGCATGAATGAAGCTTGTGTTTCCAGAGATTATTAAAAACCTGAAGGCATCATCTGTGACTCATTCTGTGAGACATTTAGATAAGACTGAAAAACATAAATTATAGACAGATTTTTAAAGAGATGTTTTATAAGGTTATCACCTCACATTCATCTAAACAACAGTCTGATATTTGAATCAAACTTTTTATTTCTTTGTGTTTATGCAGGTTTATAAGATAAAGCTACAGGGCAAAGGTCACAGTGTGTTTTAGCCTCTCACCCTCAATCTTATCTTGACTCTTGGAGTCATCTTCATCTGGAAAGAGAAGACATCCAACATTTATGTCTAATTAAGAGTTTTAAACAAATTTCACACTTCTCTGTTTAGTGTCTTTTTATTTCTGCTCTAATCTTTGACCTCTGACTCCTTCTACCTTTCCCTCTGGCTTCCTGAGCTTGCCTATATACACGCATGTCACCTAGCTGAGCACTAACACATATGCTGCACTCACTGATTCACTGAGATTAATGATTTCTAATACTTCATTTACTGGACAGAGGCCACGCACAGGTGAAATAAATTCAGTCAAGTACAAGCTAATTAACAAGAAACAAAGAATACCCATATTGTATTGGTTTGTGTCAGTAAAAACATTTTGGTACACAAAATGAGGCTGCTAGACTGCTTTGTATCAGCCTCATTTTGTCTACTGCTACACAAAATGAGCAGTACACAAACACCATGTTTGGTGTTTGTCCTCCAAACCCCAAACCATGTCCTCCAAACCTTCACTGTCAGCCCTACAGTCTCACACCCTGTACTTTGAACAGGGACCTGAAGAGGGGGGCGCTGTGTTCAAAGGACACAGAAATTTTCTGACTGTGATTAAAAAAACGTTTTTACACATTTCCTCTGTGAGCAATTCTGTCTCACACACACTCAACACACCCAAACAAACCCCAAGAACCAACATCAGGAAACTCTGAATACCTAAGGTCATGTCATGATTTTAAATATAAGATCAATGCTGGTGGTCGTCACGTTTAGATAGTGTTTCATTAATAAAGAAAGAATCTTGCTCCCTGAAGAGTTATTTTAAAAACTCTGTGACTGAAATGTGTGGCGTGTTTGCGTCTTTATGATAAGTTTAAACAGGTTTTAGAAAGATCACAGATGTTGATGATGTTCTTCACTATTAGGTTAGTGTGTGGGTGAGCTGCCATTCGTGTGACCTCAGTTTGGTTTGTTTTTGTCATTAGAATAAACTCTGAGTTTATGCTTCATGAAAAATTTGACACAAATCCGCTTTTCACAATAAAAGCTGGCTTCTCTCTCACACACAGGCCTACCCTCCTCCTCCTCGGACACCTCCCCCTCCTCTGTGGCCTCAACCTCCACCTCCTCCAGCTCCTTTTCTGGAAGAGACACAGACACAAGTCTTCTCTCCAAACAGAAATAATAAACTGAAATAAAATATAAAACATAGCTTCTCTCTTTTTACCCTCCAAGGGAGCGGTAGAAACTGTTCTTGTCAAAAAGACGGCCATGGACATGATCAATAGATTTCTGTTGTGACAGAGGAGATTAATCAGTACTGATCAACACTGCTGGCCTATCAGAATCAGCCTAACAAACACTCATCACTATCATTCAAGGACAATAAAACAAACAGCCCCAATAAACCTCATCAATGATCATTAGCAATCAGTGCATTTCTGTTGAAATCAATCAATACACAAACTGCTAATCAATACCATCACCATGTGGAATAATGAAGGTTGAACTCTGATTGGGTCAAAAAACCAGAAACCTTTAGAGTGATCTGATTGGACAAATGAGCTGTCAGTCTAAAACAGTCAGTAATAATCTGCATCCAGTCAGGATGAAGTAATACAAATTATTTTAATTGCATGAAGTACAGCAGAACTGCAAAAGTACTACATTTATTACAGCACTGACATGCAGCAGTATTTGTTGTATAGTGCAGTTAGTAGTAGTACTAGTTTGAAAAGTACTAAGCATATGAGTAACCCCAGTTTTAACAGTATAAATTGTGTTATTATTATTAGTAGTATTAATAGTAGACTATTAATAGTCTTTAATACTGCGGTAGTATTAATACTACCGCAGTATAAATACAGTGGTATTAATACACTGCAAAAACTCAAAATCTTACCAAGTATATTTGTCTTATTTCTAGTCAAAATAATCTCATTAAACTTAAAATCAGACACAATCGGCTAAAGAGTAACATCTCAGTGAGATATAGACATTTTTGCTTAAAATAAGCATAATTTAAGCAAAAATATCTTGTGCCACTTGCTTTATTTTCCACTTAAAACAAGTGAAAATTCTCTAGTTTCAAGATTCACTGTCTAAAAACAAGTTCCTATATTTCACTGAGATCCAAAGTTTAAGTTTAATGAGATTATTTTGACTAGAAATAAGACAAATATACTTGGTAAGATTTTGAGTTTTTGCAGTGTAGTGTTTGCAATATAATGGTTGTCACAGAATAAGCAGTTTAAAATGCAGCAGCAGTAGTATTTTCATCAATGTCAAGTGTATTATTATTATTATTATTATTACTATTACTATTGTTAGTAGCAGTAGTATCAAAAGTATACAGTGCAGTATAAACAGTTTTTGGTAGTACAAACACAGTAGAACAGTATACGAAGAATAAAATGAAGAAGTAGTCATTTTAGCAATACAAAGAGAGTAGTATCAGTAGTACAATCAGTAGTACAATGGTAGTATTAGTTTTATCAGTATAAAGTAGCTTTATACAGTACAGTATTATTATTTTAAAATGCAGTAATATTAGTAGTATCACTCATGCTGGTAGCTTTATCAGTACATAGAGTAACATTTGTAGTAATAGTAGTATTACAAGTACTCACGCTGGCAGCATGCTGCTGTTTCACAGGTGTGTGCCGAGCTAAAGAGACGCACCTGAAGAGCTGCAGCTCCTCCTTCAAACACTCGTATTTATACTCAGACAGGAAGGGAGGGGCTGCTCGTACTATCTATGAAAATACTGCAAATACGACTAAGGCTAAAACTACTAGATCATGTACTGATTCTCTTTTATGAATGTTGCTTCACTGGCCCTCACTGGCCCTTTAATCCATCCAATCTTGCACTGGAGTAGGGTTCACCAGCAGGTGACACATCCTAAAAAGGTAACGTTCAGGTCTGGCCCTGGAGGTTACCTTAGATCAGACCTGTAGCAAACATATTGATTACACAATCAAGTGAAAACAAGTGAACTTTGATGACTGTGACTCATGTGACCTTCTGTACACCTGCAGTTCACCTGTCACCTGCAGACCCCACTTTCAAATCACTCCTACATCTCAGGCTTGTCCAGTAACTCTGAACTCTGTGTTTGTGTTAACTGGCAGCTACAATGAGCCAATCGGAGCTTTGTAGGCAGGGTTAAAAGCAGCAATGTCATCATCCAGGGACAGAGGCCTGTTCTGGGAGGATGTGTCATTCAATTTCTGATTCAATTATGACAAGCTCAAAAAAAGGAACTCATGACTAGTTCTGACATCATGGCGGCATCACAAGTTTATTGGCTAAACCAGCTAGGCTTCAACTTTTTAAACCTCACCGTGACTGCATCATGAACCATTCACCCATCCATTTTCCTCCACACATTCAAAACTAAAACAAACAAAAATGTTATGGAGAGTGCTTCCACCCTTTAAATGTGTCACAAAGACAATGGAGATTCTGTCATTAGTGTCTATCCTTCACAAGTTACTTCCAATGTTATTGCATCATCATAATTATTATCACAGGGGATCTCTCTGTTAAGGAGTAGTAAAAACGTACCATGAACTGGATTTTCAGCCTATTGTGGTCATTGCATGCAAAACAACAAATTTAAGACATAAATGGCTTTAAAAAGTGGGACTAATGTGCATGTCAAATCATTTTAAAGCTGCTGTGTTTCCTGGTTGTTTTATATGTAAAAATAAAAATAAATGATAAAACTTTCCACAACTATACACACTTTACATAACCTAAAAGGCCATATAAACCCCAACCCCTCTTCTCCCAGGGTTTCAGCTTTCAACTCTAATTAATTTCTTGGTTAAAACAGACTTGTATTGTTGGGCTGAAAGATGAGAATCGTCTCTCTGCTGCCAAGCTGAGCTGAGACCCCGGCTGACCTGCAGTCTTACAGTTTTTCACCATCTCTAAGACACTTTTTCAGAAACCGTCCACTCTGTTCTCAAAACTGAACACTAATGAAGAGAGAGAACAAAAGTGTTTAATGTGTTTTTCAGATCATACAGCCCCCCTTTGACTCAAGGCAGAAATGCAGCAGAAAAAACCAAATCTCTTTGCACTGGAAAACGAGTTTCAATCTGGTTTCCTCTATGACTTGGGCTGTAGTTTGCAGAGGGCGTCCCTGTTTCAGAAACCTCTACACAAATCGAATCAGATTTATGTTAAATCTGTTAAATGTGTGAAAGAAATCTGTTAAAAAAATCTCCTCAAACAAAGAAAACATGAGCTCAAGTCATACAGAGTCTGTGAGAGACAGACAGACAGTTCTTAAACACATTTTATATTACCGCATGTTGTTGTCCACAACACGTCTTTTGTTTTGTTTTCCTCACCCCCAACTGATTGTGGGAGATAGCTGCCCCTCCTTAAGCCTGCTGGAGCTTTCTTTCTGTTAAAAGGAAGTTTTTCTTTCCCACTGTCGCCAAAGTGCTTGGTATTAGGGGGTCATATGATTTTTGGGGTTTCTCTATATTACAGTATTGGACTGCTGAAATGTTGACCCGGGCTTCATCTGAATGACCGAACCCCTCTCTCTACCACCAAGCCTCAGCCCAGACAAACAGAGCCAATGGCTATACCATCACAGAACAGTACCATGTCCACATCACTGCACTCACGACACGATCAATTTGTCAGTCTCACGACCTCAAGATCCTTAAAGTCCTCCAACTGGGGCAGCAAATAATGCCTGACCTAGAGTGAGCACCTTTTTTTCACTGAGAGCCATGAACTCTGACCTGGAAGGACTGGTTCTCATTTCAGCTGCTGAGCAGTCAGCTGCACACAGCTCAACAACCATATCATTGGCAAAAAGCAGAGACAAGCTCCCGTGGAGAAACAAAAAGTTGTGAGCACACACACTGATGGTGTTTCAGTTTCATTATTTTTTCTTCTGAGAATTTAGCTGTGTGTTGATGAACACTGTTGGAGAATGATGAAGGAATATGAAGTGCTGAAAGTCACATTGCATTTCCTAAGTCATGTAAGATGAGATAAAATAAGATAAGATAAGAAAAACAAAAAACAATAGACTAGAATAAGATAAAATAGAATAAAGTGCTGTACAAAATAGAATAAAATGTTATGCAAAATAGAATAAAATACTATGTTGCATAATAAAAATTGCACTTAGTAATATTGCACGTAGGTGACAAGGTGAAGGCTACCATGATGTATTAGATTTGTGTGTGTGTGTCTGTCTGCACGTGTGTGGTTCTCTGCAGAGACCATGTTGTAGAGACAATGTCTGACAGCAGATGGAAGGAAGGAAAGACCTGCAAAGTCTCTCTGTCCCACAGCCTGCTATTGAAGGAGCTGCTCAGTGCTGTCAGAGTCTCCTGCATGGAGTGGGAAATGTTGTCCAACAGGGATGACAGCTTTGCCACCCTTCTCCTGTCACTCACCACCTCCACAAATCAAATGAAATCAAATCGAATCGAATCGAATCGAATCAAATCAAATCAAATCAAATCAAATCACTTTTATTGTCACATCACATGTGCTGGTACACTGGTATAGCACATACGAGTGAAATTCTTGTGTGCAAGAAACAAAGCAAAATATGAGAATAGGAATATGAGAATTATAAGAATAAATATATTTACAAATATATTTACAAATATAAGAATGTATGCACATTACTTAATATGTATACCAAATATATATATATATATTA